>SNQJ01S0140556.1:22751-42917 GCA_010110895.2 Picea sitchensis
AGACCTGCGAACTTGTCCCAAGACAAAAAGACAAAAATTTGGTAGGGACCAATTGGATTTTTTAAAATAAAGTTAATGAAGATTGTCAAATTATAAGGAATAAAGAAAGAGTAGTGTGCAAAGGATATGCACAAGTAGAAGGGATTGATTTTGAGGAAACATTTTCCCGAGTAGCCAGATTAGAAGCTATCAGAATGTTCTTGGCATTTGCATGTTTCAAAAACTTCAAAATATATCAAATGGATGTCAAAACAACATTCTTAAATGGAAATCTAGATGAAGAAGTTTATATAGAATAGCCTAAAGGATTTATGTTATGAGAAAATAAAGACTATGTCTGGAAATTAAGGAAAGCATTGTATGGTCTCAAACAAGTTGTCGAGGCATGGTTTTCAATACTTATAATCATCTACAACAGCAAGGATACAAAAGAGGAGCCACTAACAATAATATTTATATTAAAATTGAAAATCAGAATATGATTATTGTTATAGTATACATAGATGATATCATATTTGGAAGTAATATAAATCCTCTAAGCAAGCAATTTGCTACAGAAATGAAAAAATAATTCGAGATGTCAATGCTTGGTGAATTGAGATTCTTCCTAGGATTACAAGTTTCACAATCAAAAAAAGGCATATTCATATCTCAGACCAAATACATTAAAGAAATGTTGAAGAAAAATCAAATGGAAGATTGCAAACCTATGAGAACTCCTATGATTATAACATGCAAACTAATCAAAGATGATGAATTACTAAATGTATACCAAACCATGTATATATAAATTATTGGTAGCCTATTATATGCAACAGCAACAAGACCAGATATCATGCAAGTTGTAGGATTAGTGATCATATTTCAATCTGCACCTAAAGAGACTCACATGAAGAAAGTTAGAAGGATTTTTAGATATCTCAAAGGCACCTTGGATTTTGGATTATGGTATCCAAAAACACAAGACTTCACTTTAACTGCATATACTAATTCAGATTGGGACAGAAGTGTCGATGACAAGAAATGAACTAGTGGAGGAGCATTCTTCCTAGGAAAATTTCTTATATCATGGCTAAGTAAAAAGCAATCCTCCATATCACTATCTAAAACACAAGCTAAATATATTGTTGTTGCATCTTGTTGCACTCAAGTAATATGGATGAAATAAACCCTAGAAGACCTACAAGTAAAGTATGATCATCCTATTATTATTAACTGTAACAATATTGGTTCTATAAATCTATCTAAAAATCCTATCATGCACTAAAAAACCAAGCATATCCCAATTAAATTTCATTTCTTAAGGGAACAAGTTTTTCAAAAAATTGTTAAAGTGGAATATGTGGATACGAAAGAACAAATTGTAGATATATTCAAAAAACCTTTACCCAAGAATACTTTTGCATGCCTTAGATAAAAATTGGGGGTAATCTCCATATCTAATTGAATTGCACAAGCTCCATCAGAGAAGGAGCACATGGGTAGAGGGAGTATAACCTCAGGGGGGTAAAACTTCAGGGGGAGCAGAGAAATGTCATTTCTATCATTGTTGTCAAAGGGGGGGAATAAACAGTAAAACTCAGTTAAAATAAAGAATTTTTACTTTTTCCCCATCAATGCCAAAAGGGGAGAATGTTGGACATGGTGTTATGTTGTCATTAATGTCAACAAGGGTTGATATGGGTTTATCATCCAGGCAAGTACCTTGCTATACTAGTTGCAAGAAAGATTTGCAAGATCATTAACTCTAATGAAGTGGATGGAGTAATGAGAAGACTGAGAAGATGGTTTTGGATTCTAAGACATACAAGGTTGAAGTTGTCCCATAGAAATTATAAAAAAAAAGATCAAAATCTGGTGCTCAAATAAAATACAGTAATTATATATGAACAAAGATAAAAAGGAACATGTTCCAAATATACCTAATATTCTATTCTCTGTTTATTATAATGATCGATGCTATGATTATTATAAGTGTGAAAGTTGCAGGAATCGACCGTAAAGAACGAAGAAAAATGTTGATCATTGGATCAAAATAAGAGCATAATCAGACGGAGGAATTGACAGTGAATGATGAAGAATGAGGTTGATTGATTGACGATTGTTGGTTTAAAATAAAACCATGATCTGACAACTCAGATCTTTTTCCGCGAGTTTGTTGTACACCCCAAAAAATGGCTAAGTATCATATTATATCGGTCGACCTCATATAAAGAATCACTTAAAAATTTCTAAGTACGGTTCATTATGGAGGTAATGGAAGTTGGGCATGCATTTTGATGACATCTGAGAAGACATATGATTATGCGAGTCCGTGAACCCGAGAAGAATCACTTAAAAAATTCTAAGTATAAGTTCATTATGGAGGTAGTGGAAGTTAGGCATGCATTTTGATGACACCCGAGAAGACATGTGAGTCCACGAGTCCACGAACTCGCCACATAAAATAATTCTAAGTAAAGTCCATGTTTGAAATGAATGAGGACCATTCACTCAATAGTTGATTAAATCCAAACCGTGGATCTATCTAAAGAGCCTAGGAAATTCAGGATCGTCCACTCAATGCATGATTAAAACCCAACCGTCGAATCAAGGTGCAATAAATATCATGGGATGTTCATATCTAACCATTCATTGGGATGATAGATCTACAGTGGAGATGTAGCATGCATCGTCGAAGGGAGACAAGGTTAATGGGAAGGTTAGCATCCGCGTAGGTGGTTTGTAAAATTACCACAGTAGAAAAGTGGTAGCATCCTGTGAACACGGATACCCCAATAGCAGGTTTCTAAAACCATTCTTTGATCACCTACACGACTAAGAGGGATACCACGAGTGGTAAGTAGTAATCCCATACATATTAATAAGATGTTGGTCACAAGCGTCGGTCATATAGAGTGAAGAAATTAGCTCCAAGTATACAAGGTTGTTGAAAGATCAGTTAGACCATAGTTTATCTTGTGGTCTCGTGACGAGTAGTAAAGGTTGTTTGCACAGTTAAATTATCCCACGACAAACATACTAGATTGAGTTTGTGGCTTGAGGCTCATAAATTAAAGACCAGATATTTAAAAGGGGGACACGAATTTAGTGTTGATGTTTTGGTAGCTACAGGAGGTATTAACCTCCATGGATAAACCTTTTACTAGAATAGAATATTCCAGAAGCAAGAGAAAACCTAAACAGATGTGTGAAAACCCTAGAAGACAAGTCGGCTCAGCATAATAAGTAATATTGAAGTATTATATGAAAAAAAGGACAGGTCATCCCTGCTTGAAGAGACACATGTTCACCTATCCATATTAGTATAAATAGAAGTTTCTTGAGCTCATTTGGAAACACACTCACACTGATCAATAAAGTGGTGTGAAAGTATAGAGGAAGAGTGCAGTTGCAATGACTGCAGCTAGGTATTGGTCTTGGTCTGTGGGTTGGGACTTTCTTCTTGGTGAGCTACCTTTGGAGAAAGGTGTGCTCTCTCTCTCTCTCTTGGTTATATATTGGGTCTAGTGCTTCTTCCCAGAATCATTCTTTCTATTAAAGGTTAAGGTGCTCAGGGGTGGCTTTGTGTCTATGTTTGGGTGACAATGCTGTGACATTTTCTATGGTTAAGCAAGCACAATATTCCAACAGGTTATAGGCCCATGCCACCTTCGAAACATTCTAACCACTGGAAGGTAGATACACAGTTCTTTATAAATCTTGTTGTAGCACAATTGCAATCACAGTGCTAGCTCCTTCATTCCAATTGTAGCACCAGTTGTAGTAACAGTTACAATGTCAGTTGCAGCACCAGTTGCAGTGCCAATTGCAGCACCAGTTGCAGTACCAGTTGTAGTGAAATTTTCTATGAAGTATTGGGACTAATTTTTGGTTATCCTAGTGCGCACTAACCTAGTGCATCTCTTGGTTCCCTCAACCATAAAAAATGTCAAAGTTGAATTTTTGGGTCCAAGTCAAAGTTTGACTGGTCAAAGTAAAGGTTTGACTAGTCAAAGTCAAAAGGTTGGTCAAGGTCAAAGTCAAAGACAATCATGAATTCCTCTATAAAATCAAAGTGGTGGAACAGAAGCATGGTCTCTTGGTAGAGCATGGAAGATAAGGATTGGCATCATCCTTGCAAAGAACAAAGGGAAAAATTATGGAACCACAGACTGAAGAGAAGGCATCAAAGGATGAAGAGTTTGATTTTTGGAGCTTCCAAGCACATGAGCATGGAGTAGGAGAAAACATAAAAATCAACTACTACAAATTTGAATCTCTGGAAAGAGAAGGGATGTTTGTCCAAGAATAAATCGTAGAGCCAGAAAGATCTCAGATCTAATACATTTAGAGGAACAACACACTCTCCAGTTTGGAAAGAATACTTGTCTCAGAAGAAAATCAACTCAAGCAGAACAATAGCCAGACTCCATGTTTTCATATCAGATTTGATATTTTTATTGTTTCTTAAGTATCGCAATCCTTTAGATTTTATTAATGCTAGGAACAAATGAATACCTAATAGCATGTACTATTAATATAAATGCTTATTGTACTTAATTGCAATATGAACTAACATCTCTTCTAGGAGAAATTTCTTGTTCTTGTTCTTGTTCTTGTTCTTAGGCAGGACACCTTGGTAATGCTATAATGAATAACCATGAAATTGATATGTTCTTATATAAAATGTTATTATGTTGGAAATATTTTTTCTCTTGTTGTTTCTATTTCAGGCAGGTTATCCTACGTATTCCAGGAAGGTTACTACAGAAAATAAAGTATTCAAAGGAATCAAAGAGAGTCAAACTTCAGAGGGAGGAAGTGATCAAGAAGAAAAAAGGTTTTGTGACACTTTGTAGTATGCATAGGGACATGCAACAGATAGAAGCGTGGTTCAAGGATTCTCTCAGTTAAAGGGAGTTGATGGAAGAATTCAAAAAGAAGGATCTTGTAGGCCTTTGTGAAGAGTTGTAGGCTTCGTGCCAAGTTGTAGGCCTTTGTGCCGAGTTGTAGGCCTTCGTGCCAATTTGTAGGCCTTCGTGCCTAGTTGTATGCCTTTGTGTTGATTTGTAGGCTTCGTTCCAAGTTGTAGGCTTCGTGTCGATTTGTATGCCTTTGTGTCGAGTTTTATTCCTTCGTGCCAAGTTGTAGGCCTTTGTGTCGATTTGTAGGCCCTCATGTTGAGTTGTAGGCTTCGTTTCAAGTTGTAGGATTTGTGTCGAGTTGTAGGATATGTGCCAAGTTGTAGGCCTTATGTTGATTTGTAGGCTTCATGCCAAGTTGTAGGCCTTGTGCCGAGTTGTAGGCTGTATGCCGAGTTGTAGGCTACTCCAGTGAGATGGTTTGGTATGCCACGTTGTTGCTACACCAATGAGACAGTCTAGTACACTAGTGGCATAGTCAAGAACCTATATGGAAGTGATGGTGTTACTCGTAATATGATCTAGGTGATCATGAGATATATTGTGTAGCTCTAGTGATGTTATCGGTCTGCAATACCATGTAGGTCTTTCCCATTCCATGTGATATGGATGGATAGTGATGATAGTAATGGTGATACTCACAACATGGGTGTAGCCATGGGTGAGCACGTCATGTGGGTGTAGCCCATGAAGATGATGGTGACACACACTACAAGATGTAGATCTAGTGTTCTCTAGTGGGTTGTGGCCCCTAGATGAGATTGACAGGCCCACATGGGTGTATTCATGTGTAACATAATGGTGCTACCAATAGCATGGTTTGTGTAACCATGACAAGAGGATCATGTCATAGCGAGCAAGGATGTGAAGACCAGAAGGGAACATCATGGTTAAATACCTCCCTAGCTAAGAGGGAGTGTTGATGTTTTGGTAGATGCGAGAGGTACTAACCTCCATGGATAAACCTTTGACTAGAATATAATATTCCCGAAGCAAGAGAAAACATAAAAATATGCGTGAAAACCATGGAAGATAAGTCGGCTCAAAAGAATAAGTAATATTGAAGTATAATATGTAGAAAAGGATAGGCTAGCCCTACTTGAAGAGACACTTGTTCACCTAGCCATATTAGTATAAATAGAAGGTGCTTGAGCTCATTTTGCAACACACTCACACTCAAGAAAGTGGTGCACAAGTATAGAGGAAGAGTGCAGCTGCAATGAATGTAGTTAGGTATCAATCTTGGTCTGTGGTTTGGGACTTTCTTCTTAG
Organism: Picea sitchensis; assembly: GCA_010110895.2. NCBI lineage: Eukaryota > Viridiplantae > Streptophyta > Pinopsida > Pinales > Pinaceae > Picea > Picea sitchensis. The sequence continues at coordinate 28,928 of SNQJ01S0140556.1, forward strand.
TTCCCTACCTTTGCAGAAAGGTGCACTCTCTCTCTTGTTTATATGTTGGTTCTAGTGATGCTTCCCATAATCATTCTTTTTGTCAAAGGTTAAGGTTCTTGGGGGTGGATTTGTGCCTATGGTTGGGTAACAACGTTGTGACATTGTCTATGGTTAAACAAGAAAAATATTCTAAAATTTAGCACCTGTCTCTTTCAATACAGTAAATACACTTAAAAAGGATCGAAATATGATAACCATTGAAAGTAAAATACTCCGAGAAAAGTGCACATCTTACCAGTGCCAATTGAGAATACAATTCATAATTTTAAAATATATTGAACAAAAAAAACCAGCTTCACTCAATTACTTAAAATAATAATAATAAAGGAAGAAAGTTGTTATTAAAACAACGTTATTATTAAATAAATGAAGAGGTGCAATGATACATTATTAAAAGACACATTGGTTCAAATTTTATACCCATTGGAAGACTATGTAAACCAAAAAATATGGTGGAAGGAAGATGTCTTTGTGATCTAATTCAGAAGATCTAAAACACAGACAGAGTCCAAGGATGAACTTGAAACATTCAAATGAAGTGAGGGTGGAAGTGAGGAGCTAGGGATGATTTTATTTCTCTACAGGTTGAAACCTAAACAATAGGAAGTTGTTGCTTCCTTCCAATTTGGTGCTTGGAGAAATAATAAGTTGTAGCTTCCACAAGTTGGTGCTTGAAAACAGGGGAATGGTGTCTCCTTGAGTTGGTGCTCAAAAGCGATTGGTGTCCCTCACAAGTTGCATGTTGTATTTAATATATAAACATTATATTTTCAATTAAAAAGAATAATTGTTTTAAGATAAAACACTATGTCATGTGCTTCAAAGTTGATCAATTGTTGTGTATTGATGAAAATAATGTTTTAAATTAATTGTTAAAAATTAAAAACAACAATATTGATTCACCCCCCCTCAGTATTGAACATTGTTTAAACAGGTTTAATGAATGAAAGTTCAATTTCTCCTATTTCTGCAAAGAAGACAACAAGTGGGAGAATGGTGCATTGCTATATTATTTACAGTGGAAACTCAATTAATCGATTGACTAGTTGAGGATGTTTGATTGGGTGATTGATCAACTTAACAATTAAGTCAAGTAGATGGTCTATTGGTATCTGGTTGGTATTCAACTTGATAGTTGATAGGGTAACCGACTAAAGATTGAATGGATGGTGGTATTTGACTTGTAGTCGACCGATATTTAACTGGTGGGTGAAAATTGTAATGAATTCAGAGATTCACAAGATTGCAGCCAATTATCTTCATGGATCTGTAACTATTTTTGGATCCATGAATTATGGGTTTACATGTATATTACTATAAATATGGCGTTATGTAAAACTATCTAAGTTGCTTCTTAAGAGTCTGAGAGACTTGGTAGAGAGAGTCATGTGTCTGTAATGGTCATGAAGATGTAAATCAAATGGTTGTAGATTCGTTCTTGTTTTAAAGAAAGGGAGTAGGATGATGAATTATGTCTTAGGTGTGGACCAAGGTTAATCATGTGACTCTTTATTCAATGAATGAATAATACAACAAAGGAGTAGGATTCACTCAAGCATTGTTGGTTTTTCGAGTTAAGGGTTTCTATGGTAAATCTCTGTGTATTGTGTGTGATTGTCATTGTTTACTTTATGTTTATTCATGTATTATCTCTCCTATTTGGTTTAGATTTCCCTACAACTTATGCACCCAGAAGAGAATAAGATTTATCATCCGATCTACTTTTCCATTAGAAAATTGTTTGATTCTGAAAATAACTATACGATGACGGAGTGCAAAGGACTAGCAATGGCCTATGCCTTGAAAAAAATGTAGACATTACTTGCTCACCACTCCATTAAAGTTTTTCACCGATAATTCTATGCTCAAATACTTATTGAATAAGACATTGTTGGGGGGGAGGATATGTTGATGATTACTACTCTTCTAAGAATTTGAGTTTGAAGTGGTAGTGAAATGTGAAAAACACAATGTGGGGTCAAACCATATCTCAAGGATAGAGTAAGGGGAAGCTGGAGGAAATTTGGATGATGAGTTACCCGACACATAACTCTTCAGGTTTGAGGCAATTTCATATCAATTTGTAGATATTGTGGCATACATTACAATAGGAAAGGTGTTGGAAGAGAACACACAGGAACAATGTCGACAACTGATAACCTGGAATATTGACTACTAGTTGATTGTAGGACAATTGTACAAACTCGACACCAATGGTATCCTACACAAATGTGTGTTGGAGCATGAGTGTGACATGGTGCTCTACAAAGCACACAGAGGCATTGTTGGTAGACATAACATAGGGAAGGAAATTTCATAGAAGGTGTTGCATGCGATATTATGGTGGTTGTTTCTATTTGAAGAATGAAAAGATTGTTGTAAGTGTTTTGATGTTTTTCAACAAATAAAGAAGCCATCAAGGCAAGATGAATTTTACTTATTTCTCCTTGTCGTGCTAGAGTGATTTGAGAAGTGGGAAACTAAATTTAGAGGGCCAATAAACCCCCCAATGTATAGAATCATTGTGCATTATATTATCATCGTGACAAAATATTTGATCCGTTGGGTAGAGGCTGCATGGGTAAAGGATTGTACTATAGAAACAACTACATGATTTATTTTTTAGAACATTATCACTAGGTTTGGATATCTGAAGATATTGATGAGCGATCAAGGCATGCACTTCTTGAATGACACCATCTGCGTGCTAACTCAAAAATTCATTATCCATCATTAGAAGAGCACACCATATCATCCATAGTCTAGAATCATTGTCTAATCATTCAATAAAATTTTGGAGCATGCACTAACCAAGGTATGCAATATACAACACAACGATTGGGATCAACATATTACCATATTTTTGTGTGCATATAGAACTACCTACAAAATATTGACTAAACACACACCATTCAGGTTAGTCTACAGAAAATAAGTATTGATGTCATTGGAGTTTGTGGTCCCAAGTATTAGGATTGCAGTCGCATCATAGATGTTGGATGACCATTCCTTACAATAGTGATTAGATGAGTTGATGGAGTTAAAGGAGGACCGATTGGTTGTAGGACACAGTTATATGGTGGAAAAATAGAGACAAAATGCATGGCATGATCACAATATATTTCAAGGTTCTACAACATGGATATTTAGTATTATTGTATGACAACAAGTTCTTAAAGCACCCAATTAAGTCATGTGTGTGCTATTTGGGACCCTTTAGACTATTTTACATTAGTGAGGCTAGCGCAAAAAATTTGGTGATGTTAGAGGGTCAATCCTCAAATTATTGATCAATGAAATTCGGTTGAAGGCGTATTATGACCCACAAGGGTCAGATGCACCATGAATTGATGGAGTTTCATTGTTAGCATATAGTCGGAGTTAGGTAGGTAGGAGTAAAAGGTTGTTACACTTTCAACAACAGAGGAAGAGTATGTTGATGCTACAGAGGCTAGTAAAGAGATGATTTGGTTACAAAGGTTTATGGAGGAATTGGGAAAGAAGCAAGAGAACAACATCGGTTGCTGTGCTGGGTTTATGGAGGAATTGGGAAAGAAGCCAAGAGAACAATGTGTTGTACTTATGACAATGAAGCATTCACCTTGCAAAGAACTCATCCTTCCATTCAAGACTAAGCATACGTTGAGGAAAATTACTCATACGATCCGCCTTTGAAGATGGACAATTGAAGCCGAAAAATATACACACTAGCCAAAAACCTGCAGACATGTTAAAAAAGGGACTGTGGAGAAACCGAAGTTCTTACTGGCCATTGACCAAGAATGAAGATGAAGATGAGAAATTTGCCAGTCCAAGAAGGTTCTGATTCCATCATATACAACAGTGAAGGAGTTGTTGAGACTGTACTCGTGGGAGATTGTTTGTTGTGGAGATTGATTATCTTCCTCATTTAGAGGCCTTTTACTTTCAGTCATGTTTATAACCCATGAAGCATTTACACCCTGTGGCATGTACACTCTTCCACGCTGGGAGTGCAGAGGGGGCACCCCCTCCAGGAGGGTCCTGGGCTATCCCTGGTCAGGGTCTCAAGTGCTGGCTCCCCAACAGGGGTTCGAGGGAGAAGCCCCTCGAAGAAAAATTGCCTTGTAAAAGCATATTGTACTCTCATTGTAAATATGGACCGTTCATTATAAGGTCGTCACAGATCTAACGATAGAGATTATGTTAGGGTTTTTTTCCCTAGAAGGCAACCCTCTTTTATGAGGGAAATGTATTGTGGCTATGTATGTTGGCGAGTATTGTATTCTGAGAGAGGAGTCTGTGAGAGAAATAAGAGGAAGTTACAGCGGGTTTTGCTGTAGGTTGCATCCCTTCATTTTGCTGGATAATAATAAATAAAGGACCTGGCAATTTCTCTGGTGGACGTAGCCCACACTGGGTGAACCACGTAAATATGTGTCTCTCTTGTATTGTGTATCTTCTGTGTTTTGTTTCTACATTTGTTTTATTTTATTGCTCCATGGTCCCATTTTTCTAACAATAAGTACACAATGATTATTAGGATAGGAAAAATCTAGGTAATCCATGGGACATGATAGGCCATACCCACATAGATTTAGAGGATTCAAAAAATATTACGGGTTAAATGCTAAAGTAAAAGCTAAAGGAGAGGACACCTAGAGGACAGTTTTCCAACAATACCTATGGGTGAATAAGGAAGTGACGAGATAGGTAGTTAGTCTTGGACATGTCAGAATGGCATGAAGAATGAAAAAAACTATGGAAACATTTACCAAAGGGAACATCAATGGTTATGTCATAATAAGGTATCACTGGTCAACATCAACATGAAGTGCACATTTGAGTGGACAGCTGGGAAAATGATAGTAATGGAGGGAAGTGCTCGCACAAGTATTTGACTTTCCCACTATCCTACCACACCACCATTCGTCGACTGTAGAGTCCAAAATGATCCAAGAACAGAGTTCAGAGTGAGTCGAGAACATATTTCATAGCTACCAAATCTACAGTGAGGGTTGTACAGATATGCTCTAGGGATTCAACTTTTGAAACCCTTCCATTTCATAGTTGGGATGATGAGACATAGTAGAGAACCAAAGCAGTGTGTGACAGTATAGCAAGGAAACTGAGCCAAGAGTCTACCAAAGCAATGGCCTCCTCAAGCAATCCCCATGTGTGAACAAAGATGAAATCAATAAAGGAGGCATATATGTCTGACATCAAAATCCCTAATGAGGTAACCATCAAAGGACCTTTTTCGGGCATGGTTCCCAGCCTAAAATACACATATTTCAACATATAAGATGAGGCTCAACTCCCTAAACTACACTTTGATGCTTATGTAGAGGTTATTCCAAGGGTCGTGGGAAGATCGAAGGTGGCTAGCAAGCCATGGGAAAATCCCATCTACAAATTAGGGATACTGACATTATTGGATGTGTCGCATTTTGGGCGCATTCTAAACATCAATGTGTGTGATTTTCTTACTCATACGGTTTCACAAAGGATTCTTCTGGCTAGACCACACATATTGTAATATTCCAGATATAAAAAGTATGCAGAACAGAAATAAAATTCTAGAAATGGAAGATAAACAACAATATAACTAGAAAAACACCACAATAACACTGAAATGATATCAAAATAACACTAGAAAGAACACTTTGATTCTGATAGCAATGTTCACGGGCCTCTTCCAGGGGGAAACCTCCAGTCGAGTAGAGCTCTATTAAAATAATATCCAAGCTAGGGTTCCCATACCCTCGAATCCTATTTATACTAAATATGTCTATCAAAAGAACCATCTAGAGGAAGATCCTTCTAGAAGAGGAAGCTTCTATTAGGTCTTCTTACATTCGGCTTATTCTAACTTATTACAAGGCCTTATTAATATTGACCTTTATTACATCCGAATATATTGTTCTACCTACATGAGGGGTTATGTCCCTAACATGTCCTCCCCCTTAAAAATAGCCTTGTCCTCAAGGCTTAAGATGTGGAAATTGTTGCAGAATGGTAGTTGGTTCCCAAGTGGCATCAGCTAGAGTTGTATATTTCCACTGGATTAACACTTCCTTAATGGTTTGTTGACGCAAGAGACACTCACGCTGATCCAAAATTGCTTCTGGTTGTAGCCAAATGGATCCTTCTTCATCCAATTCAGGAAGGTTGGTTTGAATTTGGCACTTAGTTCCAATCACCTTCTTTAAGCATGAAACATAAAAAATAGGATGTAGCTTTGAATGATTGGGAAAAGCTAACTGATAGGCCACTTGTCCCACATGCTTGAGAATAGTATAGGGACCATAAAATTTGGGCGCCAACTTCTGACAATGGTCGGCCTTGAGGGAATTTTGCTTGTAAGGTTGCAGTCGAAGAAACACCTGATCCCCTTCTGCACATTGACGTTTGGAGTGACCTTGATCTGCTTGTTGCTTCATGTGATTCTAGGCCATGACCAATTCTCTTTGAGGGTACAAAGAATAGCCTCTCTAACTATAAGCGTTTGGTCAACCGCCTGGACCTTCGAGACACCTAGTAAATATGAGAGAACTGAAGGTGGATTTTGTCCATATACCGCTTCAAAAGGAGTCATGCGGGTAGTTGTATGGTATGAAGTGGTGTACCACCATTTAGCTAGGGGTAACCATTGAGCCCATTGATTTTTCTTTTATGATGCAAAACACCTCAAATATGTTTCCAAACACTTGCTGACAACTTCAATTTGACCATCAGTCTGGGGATGATAAGTTGTGATGAGATGAAATTGGGTGGAAGGATTCATGGTGCAAGGGGAATGGAATGATCATGAACACCATGGGAAGGACGAAGTCCATGGGGAGTGGAAAAGACCACTTGATGTTTAGAGAGGATGGATTGGAGGTCTTGCAGCACAGAGGGTGTCTCAGTTGCTTGTATGCCATGGAGTTGGGTAATAACGCCAGAATGACCTTTTTTGAGCATCTTTTCCATGTGATGGGAACTAATGATCTCAGGTGAACCGACAGTGATGCCTTGGAACTTATATTGTCGACCCTCTTGGTTGAATTGCATGGTTAAGTCCTTAAAATCCATGAGAATGGGACCCAAAGTCCTTAGCCAGTCTACACCCAACACAATGTCACAACCGCCCATGTTGATAGAAAACATATGAGATTTTAGGTGGTAGTCACCAATTCGGAGGCGTACATTTTCACAACGCCCTCCACATTTCATGGAGCCACCATTGGCAATCATGATTTGGAAATTATTGACTGCATGTATATAAAAATGAGTTTCTTGGGCAATGCAGCAATGAATAAAATTATGGGTGCTTCCACTATCAACAAGAATGATGGCCTTTATATGCTTGATGTAACCAATTAGCTTCAGGGTTTGGGGAGCAGAGAAGCTAGTGAGAGCATTGAGGGAAATGACCGGTTCTATTTTGGGAGGGTCTGAGGGAGGGGTTATGTCAGTGGTTTTAGGTGACTCAAACACAAGGGGAGTTTCAACATCCTCTTCTGAAATATCCTCAAAGATCCCCATAAAAAGGTTTTGTTCCTTACACTTGTGGCCCAGAAAATATTTGTCATCATAATTATAACAAAGGCCTTTGAGTTGGCATTCATCCATTTCATCCCTGGTCAATTTTTGGATCTTGAGTGGAGCAAAGGGGGTAGTGGGATTTACTGTTTTAGTGTGAGGAATAAAGGAGGGTTTCTAGTTTTGAGAAGATACAACCTGTTGTGCTTCCTTAGCTCTGTTAGTATCCTCCACCCAACTCTGAGGTCGAGCCATGAGGACATGGGCACAAATCTCATCCTTGAGGCCACTGATAAAAAATTCTCTGAAAAAAGAATCAGACATGCCCTCTGTCCGAAAATCCAGTCACTCAAAAGCAGCTATAAAGTCTTCCACTATTCCATATTGTTTCAACTTTGTCAAATGTCCTAAATGGTTGGTGTCAATGTCAAAGCGTTCATAAATCTATGCCACAAAGTGTGTCCAAGCAACATAGCCTTGAAGAGAAGTTTTTCTCCATTGCCACCATTGCCAACGTTCTTGATCTAGATGGAGAACACCATACCAGATTTTGGCCAAGTCATTTGTAATGTCGTATAAGGAGAAATAATGTTCCATTTGGGTTACCCAACTAGTGGGATTCGAGCCATCAAATTTGGTCACATCCACCCGCAGAAGGTGTAGGTCACACTGAAAGTGATGGGGCTGAAAATTACGAGATTGAGAGGAAGTTTCAACTTCAGTATGCAAAGGTGGGTCAAATAAAGGGGAATCTGCAAGGATATGCAGCTTGGTGCAGATCATCGAAACAACATATTCAAGTTGGGTAGTCATGCCTTGTTTGAGTTCCTCGATTGAGGCAGTGATGGAGGATTGCATGATTGTATTGAGGGTGGCAACAATGGCACTGAGCTATTTCACTTCTTGTTGGGTCTCTGTGAAATTAGATTGCAAGGTATTGAAACGAGCTTCCAAGTCTTGGCTATGAGTATGGGCCATGATGATGAGGGAACCGAAAAGGGGCGGGTGGGGTCAAAAACATTTCTGAAAAATGATAGGCATGAATGTGATAAGGGAGAAGAGATAAATCCAATGGAATAGGTCTCAAATAATGGTGCAAAAATTTACACCTGCAGAGTTATACTCCAGTCTAAAGAATATTGTAGTGATGAAATGCCCAAATTCTTAACTAGGAAGAATTTTGTAGTGATGTGGCAACTCGAACACTGTTGCGTAGAAATATATCTTGTCTTTTTTAATTTTTTTTTATGTCCCCAAGGGTTAGGTATTCAAGGGTTCTACAGACAAGGGTTTTCCCTGTGTTATATCTCTCTGATATACGTGTGGGGTCCAACAATAGTACTTGACCCAATATCTCAGGGCATTAACTAAGGAGGCTAGACTGTGCCCTTATTCGTACTACCCGACTACCCAGGTACTAGAGAGTATCTTCCCGAGTGTTGTTCTCGGTGGCACTATAGTAGTCAGGCGGTCAATTGGTTTATCTAAAGAGGGCTTCAGGAAATCTAGGTCGATCCGTACACAGGTGTTGTCTGATACGCTACAACTTGAAGGGGTACCAACATGGGTTACAAGGGTGGCCAACAGATGTGTGCTTAAGTACCACTTGTATTTCCTGCATGTATGAATCCCTCAACCTCGGGTTTATGCGTGTAACGATAGATCTCTATGTCTTAAAGATGCCAGAATACATCTCTACTCTAAAAAAAAAATTAACCCACAATTTATGCCGAGGAAAGTGCTCTGATACCAATTGTAATATTCTAGATATAAAAAGTATGCAGAACAGAAATAAAATGCTAGAAATTGCAAATAAACAACAATATAACCAAAACAACAACACAATAACACTGAAATGATATCAAAATAACACCAGAAAAAACACTTTGATTCTAAGAGAAATGTTCATGGACCTCTTCGAGGGGGAAACGTCCATTCGAGCAGAGCTCCATTACAATAATATCCAAGCTAGGGTTCTCATACCCTCGAATCCTATTTATACTAAATATGTCTATCAAAAGAACCATCTAGATGAAGATCCTTCTAGAAGTGAAAGCTTCTATTAGGTCTTCTTACATTCGGCTTATTCTACCTTATTGCAAGGCCTTATTAATATTGACCTTTATTACATCTGAATATATTTTTCTACCTACATGAGGGGTTAGGTCCCTAACACATATCTATTTGATACCAATACCATATGCCAAGTCTTGGGCCTTCCTAAGACAGGGGAGTATTTTTCTAGCGTAGTTCAGGCAAAGGATGCCTTACAAGAGGAGATGTACTAGAAGTATGGTACCCACAAAGTAAAGAGAGGATCCATGATTTTGACTATAAATGATGCAAGCATTTGATTCACCATGTAGCTACTTGCTTTCAATATGTTGAACAAGTGTTGGAAGGATGAGTGCCCACTAGGGGTAATTACGACCACAAAGTAATGTGTCTAAGGAATCAGTATGTGTTGGGCACAATAATTGATGAACATGTTCATCAAGGACTATGTGGATGTGTAGGTCCTTGGAAAGGAGTTTCATTATATTTAGGTGTTACTCCTACTCCCAATTATAGTGTGGAAGCCACCATCGGTCCACTTCTACAATGCACATGTGGCTAAATCCTTCTCTGTGTCGAGATTCATAGAGTTGCAACACAAATTAGGTAGGAACATCCAGTGTGAAAAATAAAACATATTTCCAGTAATGGTATGAGGAAATGATCCAAGTGACTGCGAAATCCTTCTGCATACCATGCAACCTCATTGACAGGTATGAGAATTATCTTCAATTTCAATGTGATTTCCATAACATTTACATCGCCCCCCTTACGGATCCATAGACCCCAACCGAAATCATCCCCGTTTGTATTACCATGGAGTGTATACAACATGTTGTTGTGGAGTGGCCAAAGGAACTTCATTCGACACCAAATGATTAATTAGAGCCCTTGGAAAAACATACCAAAAATAGGCAAGAGAGAAAATAGGTAGAACAAGGCAAAGAGGTCGAAAAGGAACCATAGGTTCATAAGAAACGGGTGCAACCGGACATGGGGAGCACTCTGCCAAGAAAGGGAAAACAAGCACATATGACATAGAGCACAACCTCTAGGTATAGTTAAATAATACGCATTACTATTGTGTCTCTCTCAATCGTACATGCGCTTGTTAAAGAGGAAGTTTCCTCTCAAACGACGTTCAATTCCACCACGTGCTAGATATTGACCCACCAGATGGAGGAACAAGAAATAGATACCAACATTCTAGGGAAAGAGCTAGGGCCATCACAAGAACTAGTTTAGAGCATCTTCAAGGTGCTCCAATACAATTTGGATGGGAAAAAACTATTATACCAAGACTCAACACAAAAATTGGGTGAGATCCACCACACACTCCTCATTACTATCCTCTTGGTTGACCCTGGGCCCCAAGACTAGATGGTCATGGTATCACCACTGACACTACATTGCAGCATAGTAGTGCACAAAAGAGGGTTACGTATATAAACCCATTGGTCTTGATATCCCGAGATGCCTCCACTTTCTCCAAACCACAACAACCATTACCTTATACAGATCTAGAATTGGTGCAAGTACCCTCACAAGACCTACAAGCATTCATGGAAGAAATAATGAATGAGTTGGGAGATAGGAAGTGTGTGATCATCCAGTCATATACAAAGCTGCAACAAAATCATGAGCAAGAGATAGTTGCATGCCAATAAACCCAACAAATACATACATAGGAGGTTGTTGTACATAAGGCCATCCAAGAACGACGTGAAGCAAAAGGTCGCTATGCACAAATTGTTGATCAATGTACTAGAAGAAGTATACGCCCAGGTCCTCGGCATGGCTAAGGAAACTTTTGATATCTTGGTGCAAACTGAATTCAATAGGTTGAAGGAAACTATCCAACACCTTCAAGACCAGGATTCAAAGCTTCAACAAAATTTGAAGAGCACCCCACCATCAAAGCAGAGGGAGTTGCAGTACAAGATCGCTACAACAAAAAAATTGTTGCACCAAGGACAAGGGTGAGTGAAAGGATTCTTAGGGGTTGTTGACTATAGTCTGTCGCTCTAGACTCAACTATAGAATTCCCCTGAATATTGCATTTGTGCAAGTGAGGTGTAGATTAACGAGAAGAAGTAGTCATTGACCTCCCTTTCACCCATATAGCGCAAGGTTACCATGACAGAGGTAGTTTTCCTTCACCGACAGATTTCATCTTCCTGCATCGAACAACATACATTGACATCCATTGTGTTGGATGCCTAAGAGTAGGCCCAAAAACACCACTATATGCTTGTATATGCACACACAAGGGAATCCCTAGTGTTAGCGCAGGGTGCATAGATCAATCCAATGACTGGGTCAACCACACCAACATATGTCGACCAATTTTGCATCAAAATGAAGGAACTAATGGAGATTTTTTATCATATAAACTCCAAGTTCCAAAGCGTCATCACTAAATTAATAAAGTAGGTTCCATCCATCACCAATGTCACATCGTAATGAATTTCATTCACTTGAGGATGAACCAACTAATAGTGTTGGGGGGCTGTTGGGGGCCTGTTGGCACCAATGTTTTAGAAAGAGCATGTGCACACCACAAGTTCTACACGACACAAGCACCATGATTTTTATACTACACAATTTTGTTGATCTACATTCATTGATCAATGTTAGTGTGTATATATCCATCCTTATTCTTTTTCTTTCTCCTCTCATGTTTCTTATATATTCTATACTTAACCTTTTTCCCTTTGAAATGTGGGTTGTCAATCGGGATACTATCAAGTTTGTAGGTCCTCAAACCTGTAGACCTGCAAGTCTACACTTAGTTTCTTTTCTCACCCAATGATCCAGACACTTCACCATTTTTCTTTGTTGCAGGAGACCAAACCATTCCTCACCCTGAAAATACTCAATTCCCACAACCTGCAAACCCACAACACTCAAAAATACCTCTCATATTTCCGCATCATGCATAATTTACCTCTTACCTTTTTCATACTTAGATGATTTACTCAATGCTTATGTGGAGCACCCCTTCAATTTGATTCTCATTTCCCTAGACCTATAGTCCCACACCCTGCATTTCCACGTCCTCCAAAATGACTAACTCACTTCCACACCCCACAAAATCGACCCTTTTATACTTATCTTATTTCATCAATGTGGATGTGGGAGTCCCTCTTACTTCTCTTTTCATTCTCCATACCCTGCAGTCTCGCATCCCACAATCTTGCATTCATCATATTACACTTTCCATTCCTTGCTTCGCACCTCCATACTTAAACACTTTTCATATTTCTTGACACCATACCACCATTCCCCATGACATTAATTTCATACCACAACGTTAGCCACCACTTTTTTGAATCTAACAACATTATTAAGTGGTGTGACCTTCGTAAAATATTTGCAATAAATCCAAAATTAAACTGCGCAAACTAACAACTTTGAGATAAGAGCTACAACAGTTGATAATGAAGGAAATAGTTGGTCAAATAAATAAATGCCCCACTGTAAAATATTATATTGACAGGAGCACCACCTATTCTTAAAAAATGAAATCTGAGTAAAGACATGTCAAATAAAAGGAAATACATGTATTGTGGAGACACTTTCAATACCCTTGGACGTGAATACCACCAATTTCAATGGTCACGAGCATATAAGTGGTATTTGTCTCTCCACCTTGCAAAGAAGGAATTGAAAAAAGTCTGGAGTTTAGGAATTGCATTGGTCAAGTGTTGTACCATAGGTAGAGGACTTTAAATATTTGGTACTCTAGTGTGCTGATAAGTTTGATACTGAGCAAAGAATCATCCAAATAAAAGGAAAGATGCCAATTTATTTTTCCCCTTCAGTGTTTAGGAGGATGTTGTGACTTCCTAACCCTAGTATGTTATTCAAGAATGTAGAGGAAGATGAGTTTCTAAAATAACATGGAGGAGGAATAGATCTTCTCAAGAGTTACCTCACAAGCCCAAGAATTGACATCAATTCTACTCAGGTCAAGGTATGCTCTTTGAAGTACCCATATAAAGAGTTTTCCTAGCTTTACGCCAGACTAGAGTCCACGCCCTTAGTGAAAAAATACATGGTCTATATTCTCCACCATGTTATTCATAAAAACACCATGATTGACTTGGCTCACATCATCTCAAATGATATTTCATGTTAGAAAAACAGGACCGCGGAGCAATAAAATAAAACAAATGCAGAAACAAAACACAGAAAATACACAATACAAGAGAGACACAGATTTACATGGTTCACCCAGTGTGGGCTACGTCCACCAGAGAAATTGCCAGGTCCTTTCTTTATTATTATCCAGCAAAATGAAGGGATACAACCTACAGCAAAACCCGTTGTAACTTCATCTTCTTTCTCTCACAGTCTCCTCTCTCAGAATACAATACTCACCAAC
>SNQJ01S0140556.1:44170-55778 GCA_010110895.2 Picea sitchensis
CTCTGATGACCTGAACTGATTGTAGCCACGAAGAATACATAGTGGATCTACGAGATGACAAGACATAGCCACGACCAATACAAAGTGGATCTATGTAACAGTGTATGTATCATTTGTTCAAGAGAAACTCCTTCGCAACCTGGGCAAAGCATATATCAAAGTAACACTCAACCCAGGGTCTTCTTACCTGTTGGAGCCGCCTTTTTTTTTCTATCCCGTTACAAATTTCATTCTTAATGCTCGAAATCAAAAGATGGTTTTCGTATTTTTCCTCTGTGGCTTCAAAGTTTCTGAAGTTTTGTCACGCGAGCAGCGATGATTATTGTACTCTCGAGGTGAGTCCTACCTTTCGTAAAATTGTTTCCTCTTTTGTTCTACCTCAGGATCTCATAGGTTGCATGCTATAAAGCACATAGTTCACACGTCCTGAGCAACGAAACGGCGAAATCGTTTTGAATTTTTACCCAGGGCAGTAACGGGAGTAAAGTTTTCCTAATCCATGATTAAACTTCATCAGGTTTTTGCACCTCGGCATTCACCAAATCCAAAAGTTTATTGTCGTAGCCCCGATAGCCGAGAACACGAAGTCCTTATTTTATTAACCCGTGTCAAGGTTAAAAATAAAAGCTAAACCATGGTAAAAGTTTTGTCAGCAATTCGCCACTCGATGTTTTCTTTTTAAAAAGTTACACCGTCTAATCCCCGACTCGCAAAATCAAGATAAGGATATAAACGTAATTAATTAATCACATAATCCGAGTTTATCTTCAATTTTAATTAAGTCGTATTATCGCGATCTCGTGGTTTCGCAGCTCGGCATGTGAACTTCTCGGTAACTTACCTTCGAAGCTCCGAGTTGCGATACGAAAAATATAAATAATTACGAAATGAATTAAGCTCCTAATCATAATTACGTTTTTATTAATCAAAATCAATCATCACAATTTCGGGGGTTAGAGGTTCAAAAGGTTAAAGCAGAATTCCCGATACAACGAGTGGCGAAAGATTAATTAACGTTGGTAAAACCAGATTAATTAAGCTAAATCAATACATATCTCGTGTTTCGATGTTTGCACGATTTACGAGGTAGCCTTATTCTTTCCATACGCCAACTGACATTTTAAACCGCCAAAATTTATGACATTAATGAGGAAATAGGGCAAATCGATGAATATAAGATCAGATTTTTATGGCAAGTTTTTATTTCTAAACATGATTTGACAGACTTGTTCTGAAAGGTACCGAGTTTTCAAATATATATAAGAGTTGTGGTTCAGTATAACAAATGCATTTTCATATTACACAGAGCACATTATCTCTGAGCAAGCTGACTTTTGTATGTATACGTATTTCTATCGCAGAAGAGCTAAAGCGCAATCTCCAGCCATGGCTCTATGAAAAACATCCAAAGCCAGTGTTGAGGTTTCAGGACAAGGCTCGGACAACGTTGCTGATACTTCGCCTCAAAGTATCGACTCGGTCCCAAGTTGGTAGTTCGATTCATATGTTCTGCAGGCCGAATTAGTGGATTATTCTGATGACTCCAGCGATAATGAAAAAGATGACATAACCACCAAGTACAAGATCGTCGATCAATCCGGAATGAATAAAGTAGAAACCAGGCCACGATTTCTTCCATATTATGACAAGGTCTGATGGGCGTTAAACCATGTGGACATACCGACCAAAACCATCATGAATGAGCAGAAAGTCACCATCGGGACTTTCAGGCCCGAACATCTACAAGTCATGTATAAGCTGCCTACCACGTCCGATTATACATATGGCGCCGAATTCTTGGATGAGTTCAAGCAGAAGGAATGTGTACAGTATGATAAAACCATGTACAGTTTAATAAGAGATTGGGTTTTGCACGCCTCGAAGTTCAGGGCTGATAGCCACAGCATATATTCAATCGCTTCCTTAGACCCGCAGTACAAGTATGTAGCCATGATGACATGCAGGTTATACGTGAGAGAGGACACCTCGCATTTTTTTCTTCCATGGGTGCCTCTAATATTTCGGGTCACTGAAGGCAGTTCCTTCGACTGGGTGAAAATGTTATCTGATAGCTTGACCAGTCAGGTCACAGAGTATCAGGTGTAGAAAGAGAGCAGGAAGGCATCTTCATTTTTCATGTCTGCATACATTATGGACGCCATTTGTTTTTTGACACCATTTCCCTTAATGAGCTGGATTTGGACTCCAGCAGAAGATAGGCCCATACATGTCTATCATTCGAAATTATGGGAAAACAAAGCGGCTAATTTCATATATGAAATATTCAACTGGGTGATGGTGCCTCTGCATGTCACTATTTTCGGTCACCCTCCACCCAGGATCTCGGACAGTATAGTAACAAATCTGAGCAGTGTAGTAGACTGGTATGTAGAGGCTGAATTTTCATACCTCAGAATTTTCGAGGCTTCTGTTCCCCCACATGCATTGCAATTGTTCATTCCTGACAAGCTAGCTTGTCGTGAGGTTGCCAGACAAACAGTGATCGGTGGTATAAGTAAGGAGCTTAAGGGATACTAAAAGAAGGTATGGCCACCTTTTCCTGTTCATTTAAATTCTTATTCTTTATTAGATTTTGGGCATGCCAAAGCTGAGGCAGCATCCCTGGAAGACCTAAATTTGGTCCTCATTGAATACAAGAAGCATGATCCACAAAGGGTCATGAGCAATCATTTGGCCAGTTGCGGGCTCAAGAGATTTGAGCACGAGAATTCACCCTCCGATGACATTTTCCTAGGTGCAAGGTCCTATGCCGAGATCCTAGCTCGGATACAAACCTTGGCACCCGAAGAAAGAGCCGATGTTCTGAAGTTCCAGGAACATCGACGTAGTTTCCCTCCTGCAGTGTTGCACAGTGAGAGTCCGAGTACGGTGGAGACAAAACAAAAAGATGTCAAAGGCTCTAAGGATGTGAATCCTGATCAAGAAAAACACCAGGATGAGGGAGAGCAAACCAAGAGTCTGAAAGCAAAAAAAAAGACTCCTGACCCTCCGAAGAAGCAAAGTCGAGTTACTACTCCGGGAAAATCAGCAAAGCAGGTCGGAGAACCTATCACATCAGTTACTCCCTTGCAGTCAACTCAGGGAAATATTGACTCAGGGTGGATCTTCAATGAAGAGTTGAGGCCTATAAGGGTAGAAGATCTCCCTCCGAATGAGTTATTTTTCAATAAGAAGAGAAAGGAAGTGGTAAAGAGGGAATTCTATCAGGAAGGAGAGTCAACAACCAAGAAATACAAAGTCATAACTGATGGGAAGGACAAGAAGAATGAACAATTCACGACTGAAATAGTAGGGACATTAGGAGCATATGCCTCGGCGAATCAATTTTCAGTCGGGCTTTTGAAAAACCAGCTTAAACGAAAAAATTGTCTCATTAGGACCCTTGAAGCCAGACTAGCCACAGCAACAGAGACTGCCAAAGACCAGGCGAGAGTAGGAATAGAGCAAGCCAGGTTGGCCGATAAAAATGAGATAGAGCTACTCAAGATTAAGCTCGAGCAAGCACAGCTGGTGGTCCGGGATGGTCAGATGCAAGCGAGCAAGCAAAAGGATTTGATCGAACAGCTACAGGCTAGGGTGGAGATCGCCGAGAGTAGAATGATAAACATCGGGATGTTCAAATCCCAGGCGATGGAGATTCGGAGCAGAGTCTCTGCGGCCCAACGAAATTTACTCGCCAAGGTAGAAGCGATCTGAGACAACTGTTTTCTAGTAAACCAGGTTTCAAAGAACTTATCTGCTAGAGAAAGGGAAGTTGGAGCAGCACGGGTCGCCTTCCAAGAGGCTGTGATAGCCACAAACAACAGGAGTTCGGGAAGTACTCCCAGGTTCACCATTTCGGAGCAGACCAGAGGAAACATTCTATTAAAATAATGGGCGCACAGCATCGCAGAAGGCAAGCTGCAAGCCAAAAGGGTAACGAATTCCTTAGAAGGGGCCTTTAGTGCTATAGATGGTGATCTGCTAGGCATTGATAGCGGAGGTAATGTCGAGGCGTTGATGCAAATGAATATGGCAAAAATCTCGCTTGATCTAAAGGAAAAAGAGGATACAGATTCGGCCAAGATCTCCCAAGTGACTATGGCAGACATAGTCCAAATAGAAAAATGTATTATTAAACCAAGTGCACAATTATGTGCTATCGACATCATAGACAGATAGATGGGAGACAGGTTGTCGCAATTAGCTCGAGATTGTTACTCTTTTGAAGTCAACTGTCAAGCAGAACTATCGAGGTTGATATCTCAGCTGGTTGAAAGATGTGTCACCTGTACCGAGCACGCACGAGGACAAACTTCTGGCACCAAGTGAAGACAGAGAAGAAGAAATGGAGCAATTGATCTCCTTCCTATCATAACTGAAATTTTTGTAACGATTGAGATTCTATCTTATTGTAAAACTGTATAAATATACCATAGAAACAAAGAAAAAGGGTTGGACCTTTTTGTGAAGATTGTAACAGAGTTTTTACATTTTGAGAGTTAATACAAAGAAAATCTGAAGATTCTCAATTCCGTCACGACTGTGTTATGAGTTCATTTTCTTGTATCTCATATTTTCGTTTCATTTCATATTCATAACTGGTGAATGCTTCATTATAATTTAGTACGACCACTACTATAGAGAATGAATTTTGGTTTTCTGTAATTGTAAGACCAGTCAACACTTTCAGAATTCTACATATATTTTATGCTACATCGGGTTATTTCCTTACAGTTTTCCTCTTCTGTTTATACGTGAGATTCTCCCTTGATAGGAGCCTTACACCATAGACAGCTAAATGTTTTTCTCCCACCTCATACCTTTTATTAATATATAACTCAGTTACGGGAAAGAGCCTTTGATTTGCACCATGTTTTATTTCCAAAATCATAAATTCTCTTTTATACGACCAAATTGAGACAACACTTAATTTCTCTCTGAAGTTTTTTCTTAGTTTATTGTTCCTCCATGACTGTCCCTGAACCAACACAGCCCAATATCGAATACGGATTATCAAATCAAACTCACATTGCCTTAAACCTTTTTGACACTATTCTTAAAATGGCCACTACCCGGGTTGAACTCGAACGTTCATGGGCAGCGATCGAACAGGATATAGCCATCCAGGAACAGTTGGAAGCTAGACAACGCCAACATAGAAATCTTCCTTAGTTTCCTTTGCCAAAGGTTGACGTTTCTCTCTTCTCCACCTTTTACCCACTTTCGGATGCCTAGACATTGTACTTCTAAGCATTAAGTACAGACTATGGAACAACATCTTTCTGGCGCCGTTGTCGGGGACCGAAGTTACGAAATATTTTTCCCTGGGAAAACGACATTTGTTTTTCGTTGAAAGTGTTACCCGTTGATAGTGAACAAAGAGTACACACTTTTTAAGGCTTTCCAATCTTTCACTTGGCGACTCCACAAATAATAAACTGGCATTCGGTTGAAGGAATACTAGACAAAACCCGAATGGTAAGCAGATTACGCCCATTACCGATCCCGAGAAGATTCTAAAGGAGAGAGGCTCTCTTAAGCCAACCACTGCAATTTACAAACTTAAAACCCCACAACTGAAGACTAAGAGTTCTTCTGAACCCTCAAATTCACTCAGTCCTCTCTTTGATACTAAAGTTTTAACGCCAAACTGCTCCGAAGTTAGGAGTGAGATTCATTCGACAATCCCCTTAGTACACAAAGGAAAGGGCCCTCTTGAAATTTCGTCGGCAGTTGACATACCATATTTCCTTCAGTTAAATTTCCCGACCTCACCAAATTTTGAAGAGTGTGTTACACATTCGGTTTCCACACCCGTCGGTTCTCCTGATTTCGTCTCTTGCAAATTCGAGGAACCGAGTCCTCGCGTTCCTTATCTTTCCTCGTCAAATTTTCCTCTTCACGAAGAAAATAAAGATTCACTTTTAATTTTCCGAAACCCCCTTTACAACTTTCCACAAATAACAATGGCAGCCGCCAGAGGAGGAGGTGGAGGGTTTATAGGAGGAGGTGGAGGGTTTATCGGAGGAGGAGGGGGAGGAACCCCTCTAGGAGGAGCTGGAGGCCAAGGGCCTTCCCCCCCTCCCAGAGAGTTTGCGAAATTTGCAGCCAAATATGCTCCCTTAGTATTTTCCGTCCCTCTACACGACCTTCCCGAAAATTACATAAAAAATTTACCAAAATTCACCAGGGAAGGGGATCTGACCGCGGTCGAACACATTAATTTCTTTGATCAATTTGCAGATATCCTAGGTATCGAACATGAGGACGTATATTCGAGACTTCTTGTCCAAACCTTCGAAGGCCAGGTCCGAACTTGGTTTCGAAGCCTACCTGCAGCATCTATCTTGTCTTATGACGCTTTGGAAGATGCTTTCCTCAGACAATGGGGCAAGAGAAAAGACCATCTATATTATTTAACCGAATTTGGGTCTTTAAGAAAAAAGAATTCAAAAACAGTCATGGAATTTATTCAAAGATTCAACAAATTGTATAACAAAATCCCAGCCGAGGTTAAACCGTCCCAACCCGCAGCCAAAGTAACTTTCGTCGAAGCTTTCGAACCGGATTTTGCACTCCTTTTGCGAGAAAGAAGGGGAGCCACCCTAAACCAAATGCAGGACGATGTGGTAGAAATAGAGTCTAATATGATGGCTTCGGGTAAGCTTAAAGCTAAATTAGAAATGGGAAACCGAGAAACTAAACGCTTTAGAGAACAATTTGGTCCGTTAGGGTCTAATAGATCCACAGATGACAGGGTAGAAGATATGGCCAGAGTAATTAAAGAACTATCAAATAAAATATCTAGAATGGAGCTCGAACAGGCCAAAGCTGATTCTTTCCCCAAAAAGGATTTCAAGAGGAACCCCAACCCCCCGAACCAGCAAAGACAAATAAAAAACAAAGATCAAAAAATACAAGCTCCCTTAAAGAACGAAAATTGTATAGGAGCGAACAATTTTCAAGACTTCGGAGATTTGGATAATGATGTCACGAACTTCGGTGATGACTGCACACAACCATATCTGACTCGAGAAGATTATGAAAAATCTCTAAACATGCAACAACCGTCAAATAAGGGTGAATAAAGTGATTATACTGACCTTTGTGAATCTCAACAAGAAACTGAGATGATAATGGCTGAAATCCAACCCAAGTATAACTTAAGATCTAAGAGTAAGCCCACCTCAACTGCTCAACCCAAGAAAATCCTCCAAAGAGGTCAAACTTATGAGACTACTCTGGAAGAGAACTTATTACCCAACAGCAAAACCAAAGTAATAAGCACACAAGAGTCCGAAGTGGAAAAAGTTGAGACCCAAGCACAAGGAACCAAAACAACTAATAAAATTACGTCTTCAACCAGGACCATGAGTAATAAAGCGGTCTAGACGAATAAGTCGGAAAGGAAGGATTCGGAAGTCTCAACCAAAGAAACAGACAAGGTGAGCAGAGCTTTCAATTTTGAAAACGAGATAAATAAAATTAAGATACCAATCCCTTTGGTAGAATTAGCAAAAAACCTCGTTTATCGGAAGCAGATTACCAAAGAGATAGGTGTCTCTAAGCTAGAAAGCCAGTCTGATGTTTTAAACCTGGAAAATGACAAACCCAACATCACTTTTGGTCCCCATTTTGAAGGGGCCAAAGACACCATTTCTCCCTTTTATATCACTTTAAATGTGTATGATCAATTGCTACATAATTGCATGTTAGACTCTGGAGCCTCCCATAACGTTATGCCTAAGATTATCATGGACAAATTGGGTCTCCAGATCACCAGACCTTATGGAGATCTTTACTCCTTTGACTCGAGAAGGGTTAAGTGTATGGGAATGATTAAGGACTTAGTAGTTACCCTAGCACAGGTCCCAGTTAAGAGTATCCTGATGGATGTGGTTATTGCAGATATTCCCCCTAAGTATGGCTTACTATTGTCTAGGTCATGGGGAGCCAAGCTGGGGGGTTCCCTTCAATTGGATATGACGTTCGCCACAATTCCTGTGTTTGGCAGCCAATTTACTCGGTTGTACAGAGAAACGAGATTAGCATATACAGTTAGCGACCCTCAAAACCCGAACAATTTCCCTATTTACATTGCGGATCAAGATTTGGGAAATTGTATTTTGTCTTTTGATGATGGATTAGATGGTTGTCTGGAGGAAAACGATATAGAGCAGGAAGATTCAAGTTACATGACAGAATATCTGTGTAGCACCGATGTCTGGAAAATGTATTTTGATGGTGCCTCATCTTCTGAAGGGGCTGGTGCGAGAGTGCTTTTAGTGGCTCCCGAAGGTAAATTCGTTATTCCATTTTCCTACCGACTGTAGTGGGATATAGATTATACTAACAACGTATGTGAGTACGAAGCGCTAGTATTAGGATTGGAAGCTGCTAAAAAGATAAAAATAAATAACTTAGAGGTATATGGAGATGCAGAGTTAATAGTCAAACAAATAAACCGACAGTACCAAGCCAAGCATCCCAGATTAAGATCATACAGGAATTGTGTCTGGGATCTCATGGAAAACTTTTTCTCATCCGTAAATGTCCACTTCATCCCTCGCATAGAGAATTTACATGCTGATGCATTGGCTAAAGAAGCTTCAACCTTCTCTCCTCCCACAACTTTCAAATTGAAGTATCACATAGAAATCAGACACAGACCATCCATACCAGACAATATCCAGCATTGGCAGGTCTTTGAGGATGACGAACAAATCAAGAAATTTCTTGAAGCAGTGGGTGAATTCTCTGAAACTCACGCAGACCAAGAAAATCAAAATGACCCGATATGGATCATGCAAGAAGGGGAAGATCCCAAAGCTTTCCGAGAAAAAATTGCAGATCATCGTATGCTGGTCCTTAAAAACAACCAGATCTCGAAAGGATTGATTCCTTTAGAAAGACTTTTTTATCAGAACGACGTACCTGTAAAATCCACTCTACAACCCCAACCAGAAGAAGTGGAGGACTGTGATATAGGAACTGAAGCAGAATCCAAGATAGTAAAAATATCCAAGTTCCTTCCTCCCAAAATAAAGAGTAAGTATAAAGACCTACTCAGACAGTATAAGGACATTTTTGTCTGGTCTTATGATGAGTTAAGAACATATGACACTTCCGTAATTGATCACAAGATACCTTTGAAGCCTAGGGTCAAACCATTTAGGAAAAAGCTTAGACAGATTAACCCCATTTTGTTACCTGTGATCGAAAAAGAAGTTAAGAAGCTTTTAGATGTGAAAATAATCGTACCTCTGAGATATTCAAACTGGGTAGAAAAACTGGTCCCGGTCAGGAAAAAGAGTGGGGAAATTAGACTATGTGTGGATTTCCGAAACTTAAATAAGTCATCTCTCAAGGAAAACTATCCGCTGCCCAAATTGACCATGTATTAGAAAAGGTAGTTGGAGAAAACTGAATGTCTATGATCGAGGGTTTCTCTGGTTATAAACAAATCGCCATGAATGAACAAGACAGGGAAAAAACTGCTTTCACCACACCATGGGGTACGTTCATGTATGACAAAATTCCTTTTGGTTTGATGAATGCAGGGGCCACATTCCAGCGTGCTATAGACATCACTTTCATAGGAGAAAGGGATAATTTTGTAGTCATTTACCTCAATGATTTAACGGTTTTCTCTAAAACCGATGAAGAACACTTGACGCATCTTAAACAGACTTTCGAAAAATGCCGCAGGTTTGGTCTATCTTTGAACCCAAAGAAATCACATTTCTCCATGTGGGAAGGTAAGCTTTTGGGTCATATCATATCTAGGGATGGAATCAGGATTGATCCTAAGAGAATTGAATCAATAGATACTATAAATATTCCCAGAAATGTAAAAGAGATTCAATCTTTCTTAGGAAGAATAAATTTTTTACGAAGGTTTATCCCGAATTTCGCTGAGATTGTAAAATTGATCACAGGTATGTTGAAGAAGGACAGCGAAGTAAAATGGACAACCAAGGCCAGAGCATCGTTCGCACATATTAAGAAATTCATAAGTGAGGCACCTGTGTTAGCAAGCACCGGCTATCTAAAAGATTTTCTTATCTTCTCATTTGCCTCTGAACACACTATCGCTGCGGTGCTCCTACAAAGGAACGAAGAAGGATTCGAACAACCAATCGCCTTTTTCAGCAAGAGCCTTAGAGACGCAGAACTGAAGTATGATATAATAGAAAAACAAGTGTACGCCATGGTAAAAGCATTAAAGGCATTCAGAACGTGTGTACTACACTCGAAGATAATTGCGTACGTGCCTACCAGTTCTGTGAAAGATATATTGGTACAGCCAGACAGCGATGGAAAAAGAGGGCGATGGCTCGCCAAAATCCAAGAATTTGATCTGGAATTCAAACTGACCAAATTGATAAAAGGGCAAGGCCTGGCCAAACTCTTAGTTGAGTCGAATTTCAGAGCCCTAGATATAAATTGCATGTAGGAAGGCGACGAAGATACGAACCTAAATGAGTTGAATGAGGAAACAGGTCCAAACAAGATCGAAGAGAAGTTCATATCGTCGGGCTAGTATAGAGACATAGTGTCGTACCTGCTAACTCTAAAATTCCCAAATGAGCTATCACCATCTAAAGCCAGGACTTTAAAACTCCATGTGGTTAAATATTGTATCGCCGAAGGTCAGCTATATTGGAAAGATCCACTCGGTTTCTTGCTAGTCTGTTTAGTTGAATCGAAAACTCAGCGGGTTATAGATGAATTTCATGAGGGAATCTATGGGGGGCATCACGCTTGGAGAGCTACAGCTTACAAGATTCTGAGGGTTGGGTACTACTGGCCAAAACTTTTCTCGGACGTTGATGCCAAAGTGCGTGCCTGCAACCCTTGTCAACTATTTGTAGGTAAACAGAAGCTCTTGGCACTGCCTTTAGTTCCAGTCAAATCTGAAGCCCCATTTCAGCAATGGGGTCTAGACTTCATAGGCGAGATTAATCCCCATTCCAGTGCTCAACACAAGTGGATCCTAACCGCAACAAATTATTTTACTAAATGGGTGGAATCCATCCCAACCAAAAGGGCAACAGACTCAGTGGTAATCAATTTCTTAGAAGACAACATTTTGTCAGGATTGGTTGCCCCCGAAAGATAGTTACTAACAATGCCCAAGCTTTTAAATCTATGGCTATGATCAGTTTCTGTCAGAAGTATAACATCGTTCTCGGCCATTCCACAACATATTACCCCCAGGGAAATGGATTGGTTGAATCATCTAACAAGAGCCTAGTAAATATAATCAAGAAAGTATTGGATGAAAATAAAACGTCTTGGCATGTGCACTTAAAATAAGCATTGTGGGTAAATCGCATAAGCACAAAAAGGTCAATAGGCATTTTGTATTTTCAGATGGTATATGGGACCGATGTTGTGTTGCCTATAAACCTAGCGCTCCCAGTGATGAAGTTATGGCAAGATCAAAATGAAGAACCCAATCATGTCACCAGAAGGATAAATCAACTGATTGAGGTTCAACAGCATAGAGTCGAAGTAGATGAAAAAATGCAGAAGTACCAAGATAACATGAAGGCATTATTCGACCGCAAAGCAAAGGACAGAGATTTCCTCCCAGGTGATT
>SNQJ01S0140557.1:0-25025 GCA_010110895.2 Picea sitchensis
TATGAGGCGCTTCCTTCAACCCATATGATCATAGGCGTAGAACCACATGCTTATCAATTTAAGTGTTGTATTATCTTTTGCCTTTATTTCATATTTCATATGATCAACGACGGTGACCAGACGCTAGGCAAAACTAGTGCTTGAGTGCTCATCAAATCAATGGTCATGAATCTTCTAATGAGATGGACGGCTAGAAGAAATTTGCACTTCGGAACTTCGGGTTTTCAACTTTTCAAAACTTCTGAATCTAGATCAGACGATTTATTTCATGGAACTAGATCAACGGTCATATTTGATCCTTACATTCATCCTTTCACTACTAAATTCGATGGCTAGGAATTAATCAAGCGTCGAGATGGATGGCCACCATTTACTCCGGGTCTTCGGACTTCGGATATTTCAGATCTCAATCCATTCTTTCTTCCGGAGTGGTCACCTGCTGAGTAAGTCATAAACGGTGGAGACCGCTTACTGTCGGTCGACGCTTTTGCTTACACTATCCTTCCACTATAGTAGATCGATGGACGAGAATGCTCCTGAAGTGATCTTCAGATCGGACGTCTCATGTCCACTTCGTGTCTTCGACATTCGAGACTTCAGGACTTTGGGTGAGTGTTGGTGGTAAAGCTCCCAAAGAAAAACTCCCAGAGTGACGTAACTTACTTGCGTCACTTGATGATGTGTCATGAGCTGAGAAGATGCCATGTGTCACTCAGATTCATGATTTGCACGTACCTGAAATGTTGATTTCAATTTGACACTTGTCGTTCTTTGACTATGCCACATGTCCTTGCTGACGTAGACTGTTGACGTGGTCTACCATAGTTTCTTACTAATGTCGATGTAGATCTCCTGATGTGACACATGTTCATCTCCTTGATCTAATGGTCAGGATAGTATCTGAAGGGTATCTTCGATCGATAGATGAGAGTGACTTCGGACCTTCGTGCTTTAGGACTTCGGGACTTTTATCATTCATTCGTGATAAAACTCCCGAAGAAATTCTCCTGTAGTGATGTAATTTGCTTAAGTCACTTGTTGACATGGCACAAGCCAATTTCCTCTGGACACATGTCATCATCCAATTATTCCATGTGTGTTTGCTGACATGGTTTGCCATATGTATTTTTTTTTTGTGGTCTTCTGACGTGGTCTACCACGTGTCCTTGGTGATGTGGTCTTCCACACATCCTTGGTGACGTGGTATGATGACCAACAACCTTGATCCAATGGTCCTCTTTATTTCCTCCAAATCTGATGGTACTTATGCTCTTCATATTTCCGGGCTTCGGGTATTTCAAATCTCAAAGTTCCCAGAGCGTAACCTCCTCACATATTTAGACCCAAAGTGAAATATGTTCATTCGATCTAGATCTTGGATTGACGACTTGATCTTTTTGCAGTGTTACTCTTCTAGCTTATCCTGTCCTTCCACTTTAACACGATCCGACGACTGACGAGAGTTCGGGTTAGATATGACGGTCGACGGGTATTCGGATGATCAAATTCTCAACCCTTTCAGCTTATCCTATCCTTCCACTAAAATGTGATCCAATGGTCATGAAGACACTCAAAGCAGATCCATGATCACATATTATTACGGAACCACAACTTGTGAGTGATTTAAATCGTCACTCAAACTCCACAATTTTTCCCTGTCGTTGATCTGGCGATTGTGCATCAACAATCTTGATCTAATCTGACTTAATCTCATAATTTTTTGGATCAACCACAGTCGTAGATCTTGGGAGCTATGAGATATGACGATCTAGGTCAATTGTGGGATTGTAACTAGTGAGTCATTTAATTCTCCTTCCGATCTCCATAATTTATCCCTACCGTTGATCTGGCTTGCAGATTGATGGTCACAATCTTCCAATGGTCCTCAATCCCACGGTCACTCATATGACCGATGTCCATTATATTTAGATTATCAACATGATCAACCTCTTGATCAGACAGCTACTGATTCTTCTCACTCTGATCAGATGAGTGCTGAGGCTTTTCACTCTGAGCTTACGCTTTTCCTTTCGATCTTTAATAACTGTTTGTAAATTATTTTATGCACTGATAATTAGTCGCTAATTCTCCTGAGATTTGATCATAGGAACATTGTTGATCCTATCACGATCAACAATAATCATGAATTTCTTATGTACTGTGTTTTCCCTTCTGAGCATTAATCTTTGCATATTGTTCGCTCCTCCTCCTGAGCTTACACTTTCGATCTCTGTATATTGTTTGAAATTCACTACTGACTGATATACTGTTGAAATTAATGACAATTCATCATAACAACAAATCATCACATCATAATGACAACGACTGTTGACATCAATGACAACATATCAATGACAATATGTCCAACATTATCATATCATTATCTTTTGGAATCTCATCATCAGGGGAAACTGTAACTTCCTTCATAGGTTTTGCAACTCTGGGAGATATAGGTTCTTATTCATATACTTCTTCAAGCTAACACTTCCTTGATATCTTGAGTGTTTCATCTTCATCAAAGGTTACATCTCTGTTGATCTCAATATTATGGTAACCTGGTATGTAAATTATGAAGGCCTTAGAGACCTCACAATATCCAACAAAGATTCCCTTCTTTCTTGAAGGGTCCAACTTAGTTATCCTTTCTTTTGGAATGTGTACAAACACTACAAAACCAAATATTTTGAGATGGCTTACTTCTGGCTTCTTTTTGGAGAAAATTTCTTCAGGGGTTTTGAATCCAAGTGCACTATGGGATAATTTGTCTTGGACATACACTGTTGTTCTTTCTGTTTCATCCCATAAGTGCATCGGAAGATCTTGACCATGGATCATAGTCTTCACAACTTCCATTATTGTTCTATTCTTTCTTTCCGCTACACCATTCTTTTGAGGATTGTAGGGAGTGGTGACCTCCCTCTTAATCCTGACATCTCTGCAAAATCTTACAAATTCTTTTGAGGTGTATTCTCCTCCGTTATCTGACCTGAGTATCTTGATATTTCGATTGTAGAGATTTTCTATCAAGGATTTGAATTCCTTGAACTTTCTGAGTACTTCAGCTTTGTATTTCAAGAAATAAACCCAGGTCTTGCGAGAATAATCATCAATAAATGACACATAATATACATACCCACTTAGTGAGGTTGATGGAATTGGGCCACATACATATGAGTGGATGAGCTCCAATATTCCTTATGACTTACTGCCGCTCTTTGGGAAAGGATTCTTTATATTCTCTCCTTGTGCACATCCCTTGCACACACCTTCATGATCAACCTTGAATTCTGGTATACTTGTGACTACCTTGCTTACATATGGTAAGGATTTTTATTTAATGTGAGGTAGTCTTCTATGACAAAGTTCACATGGACTCGTAGTGGAGTGAGTCAAGGATGAGTGACCTTTTAACTTATACAAGCCACTTTCTTTTGTTCCAATAACAATTGCATCTTCTATGGTTTTTCCTTTAGGACACATAAGAACTTCACCATCTATGAATGCAACCCTGAACCCTTTCTTATCTAAATATGAGATAGAAAGTAAGTTATTTTTCAAACCTGGTACATAGAGTATGTCCCTCATCTTCATTAGAGTTCCAGAATCCAGTTTGTAAGTGGATTCTCCCATTCCTTTGATAGGGTACTGATAGTCATCTCCAAGTGAGACTTTCTGGGGAAATCTCATTGCTTTGATAGGGTACTGATAGTCATCTCCAAGTGAGACTCTCTGGGGAAATTCCTATGTAAGGATAGAGAGAATGTCCCTTTGACCTGTCATGTGCTTAGAAGCACCACTATCTACAATCCTCTCCAAGTATCTGTTGTAGGAATATCTCCCTGCAGACAGGTAGATTTCCTCCTTGAGAGCTAGACCTTAACTCTAAGACAGAAGGTGCTTAACATGGACACTGACTTCCTCTTTTAGATCTAATCATGCTGATGAACAAAAGAGAAGGAGG
Organism: Picea sitchensis; assembly: GCA_010110895.2. Lineage (NCBI taxonomy): Eukaryota > Viridiplantae > Streptophyta > Pinopsida > Pinales > Pinaceae > Picea > Picea sitchensis. The sequence continues at coordinate 3,962 of SNQJ01S0140557.1, forward strand.
AAGTGTGTACTTTATGAATGTCGTTTGTCCCTACAAGGTCCAGGATGAGCTTTGATCTGAGCTCCCTGGTAGGTCCTGCAAGACAAACAAAAAGTACAAAAGACTTCCTACCCTACTAAGATTAGCTAAAACATAGATCCATCTACTGAAAACAAACTTATATGGAAATAAAGTACAAGTTTGAAAGAAACAGGTCAAGCATTGATTTGTATTAATGAGAACAATGAATGAAGAAAAACTTACAACCATAGATGTGGAGTGCGACAACTTCATCAAGCTCTCCTTGTCCAACCTCTTTGCTCAAAAGCTCCACGATCAGAATGACAATATTTCTCACTGATTATTCTCCTCCACTTCTCATGAGATCATAAGTTTGGTATTCTAAATGCCTCCCTCCTCCTCCATGGAAACCTCTCATTATATAGGATTTGGATGTTTAACCACCATGGAGAGGATCTCCCATCAGATCTACTAAGAAAGGGATATCTAAGACATTTAAGAAATATCTCATGATCTTTTGGGGAGGAAGCCTCAAGGATTGGAAGGAGGAAATATTTCAACCATCCACGAGATCCTCCACATTCTCTAAAAAATAGGAAACCAAATGTGAAGTGATTCTGACACTTAATTACTTTATTTTCATGAATATTAATAATAATTCATGCACTTGATTCTCACACTTAATCAATTTCTGTTTCCATGAATACTAATAATAATTCATGTGTACTTGGTATTTTGACCTTCACGTAATATATCCCTCCTCCACATCTACTAGGGATTGAGACATAGGTTATTTCATGGTGTCAAGGGGTGTATGAGACACTTATATGACACCCTTACAACACTTAGGGCGAGGTACCTAGGTATGAAAATTTCGTGTGTAACAATATCACAGATCCTGAGAGGGAAGAGACAAAGACATAGTCTTCAATCTTTCTTTAATCATCTTTGAGGGTGGCTCATCATCTTCAACTACATGGGAATGATACCTCTTTTTTTCCCTCTGGTATTCTTGTTCCATGACAATTCTTAGCAATGTTTCCCAACTTATCACAATGATAACATTTCCCATGAATATTAATAATAATTCATGTACTCTGGTATTTTGACCTTCATGTAATATATCCTTCCAAATCGACTAGGGATTGTGACACAGGTTGGCTTCCATGGTTTCAAGGTGTATGAGGCATTTATATGACACTTTACAACACTTGAGGGCTGAGGTACCTAGGTGTGCAAATTTCTGTGTGTAACAATATCACAGATCCTGAGAGGAAGAGAATAAGACATAGTCTTCAATCTTTCTTTGACCACCTTTGTGGGTGGTTCTTCATATTCAACTACATGGGAATGATGTATTTTTTTATTCCTCTTCTTGTATTCTTGTCTTATGGTAGGACAATTCTTAGCAATGTTTCCCAACTTATCACAATGATAACATTGATAAGAGGAGAAACTTTTCTCTTTCCCCTTCTGAAATTTTTGGAATCTCCTTAGAGGCTAAGATTCTTTATGAGAATGGGTGAATATATTTGAGAGTGATATTTCTTATGAAGATGGGTCTCCTTTGGGAAATGAGACCTTTTCTTTCCTCCCTTTAGCATGAGCAACTAAGGTTTGATCTTCATCCCTTAAAAGAAATACTTCCTAGCTACTCTTGCTTCTTCCTGAACACACACTTCCCATGTTACAAAAACGGGAGTTTTCTTTCCTTTGCATAGATAGCTCTGGATGAAGCTGCATCCCAAGGTCTTGTGAGACCATTAAGAGTTTTCATTATGAGTTCATCGTCATTGTTGGTCACTATAATTGCTTAATTAATTTTAAACAACCAAGGAAACACAAATTATCAACCCAGGGAAGCCCTTTTTGTTTCAAAGATAGCCACGCACAGCATATACCAATTCCCAAAGAAACTTAGTGTTGTAGTAAAGAAATCTATACTAACTATACTTGCTTCGAATGAACTGAAGCTCTGAATTAAATCACAGGAAAGTAATCTCCATTGCAGTCCTTAAAGATCAATCTAAGAATCCTGGATTACATTAAAATAATACTTGCAATTGAAAAGAACAACTATTCTGCAAACAGAGAATAGGACCCTCTCAAATAGAGACTTCATTATTAACACTCTTCATGAAAACAATAATGCAGAAAACTATTAACTCTATTTAACAGAAACAAAGCACTTAGTTCCTTTCTGTTTAAGTAGGAGCCCTGAGCCCTACTCTGTTTTAGCACACTTGTGAAGTTGAGGTCTGCAAAGAACAGGGCAGTCTGATTCCTTTCTTCTGAGTGGATCTCTCTAACCCTGTTCTAGCTAACACCAAGGAAAGTCTACAGAGAACATGATGCTTGGTTCTTTCCTTTCTGGAGTAGGAACCCTTAATCCAATCCAAGACCAACACCACTTGCAAAGGCAAAGGAGATATATGGTGAAGACCAGGTGCTGTAGTTCCTTTTGCTCTGAGCAGGAACACTTAACCAAATCTCTGGCTAGCACACTTGCAGGGATAAAGGAAATTTACAGAAAATAAGGTGTTGTAGTCCCTTCTGTCTGAGTAGGAACACTTTGACCAAACCTCTGGCTAACCTAAAGGCAAAGGAAATCTACCGAAGACAAGGTGTTGTAGTCCTTTTCTGTCTGAGCAGGAACACTTTAACCAAATCTCTGGCTAGTACACTTGCAACAGGAAATGAATTCTACAGAGGGTATGATGTCTTTATCCCTTTCTGTCTGAGCAAGGAACCTTAACCAATTCCCTCGCTAGCCCACAAAATCATCACATAAGATTGATAAAGAAAATTATGAATTCCATTCATTAACTAAGGCAGAGTCACTCGTATTTCAAAGAAAAGCGTAATTCATTAAAATAGTGTTTCAGAAAACGATAGTTAAACAAAACGCAAACATAAATTATACTAACACACTTTTAACTAATGGGTGAATCTTGTATTACAGGGCCCTCCCTTCACAAGATTCCCCGAACAAAAAGCTAGAGAAGAATGCTCAGAATTTCTTTTATATTCATATGTCGTAAAATGTCACATTACAAATTGAAAGAGTACGATACGTCCCGCTTCTCTGTAGTTTCTTCAATGTATCAAAACTTCCATATGTCGAATGGTGAATTCCTCCTCGATAAGAGGAAATCCTCTCGATACAATCATTACAAAGCATATCCATCCCATCCTAAATCGGATCTCCTTTCTAAATCAACATAGGATGACCTATTCTCACTTAACCTAATGCTTACCACAGGAGCCGAACGAGGTATTGTTGTTACGGGTCAGGTACGTACTCTTCTCTCATCGCCGCCGATGTTAATGCTTAGGCATCTAATTCACGGGTCAAGCTTAGCCACGTTGAACGCGCTTCGACTGTCGGCTTTTAATCGCTTAACTGTGAACGGCTTGTGTTTCAAAAGATCGCTGCCTCTCCTTGTTTCAAAGATTCCACTTCCGAACCGTATGGCGGCCTGCGTTTCCAAAGATTCAGATCCTCTAACTATGTAGTAGCCCAGAGCCAAAGATATGCTTAATTGACCGTGTATCGCCCGTGTTTCAAAGATTAGTCCAACACCTTGGATACCAGGTTTGACAAGCCCCAAATGCTAAAATGCGCTTATGGGACACTTATGCACTTCTAATCAATGGTTGCGCCAAAGACGTAAAATATTATGCAAAACAGATTGCATAGTAATGAGAAAGGATCGCTAGATACCTTGGAATGATCGATGAAGTGATAATATGAGTTCAAATACAAGGATGAAGGGTATAATAATGGCAAAAGTGTGGGCAAAAGGTACAATATGTGGTCCTAACATCCCCCCAAAATTAAGGTGTTGGCGTCCTCAGTAATCCCACTAATCGGGAATCTTGATACCGGCTCGGACTGCAGTAAATTACTCAAGAGTCTGCCAGACTGCCCGCTATAAGTTTCTGGAATCCTCGTAAGCTCGCACTGGTATGTTGTTGTTTCTCGCCTTTTGGACAAATTATAACCGACTTGGATAAAAGTCCGGCCATACCAGAGAGGGGAAAAATTTGTACCATCTCAGTTTTCGTACACAATGTTCAATACTAATCGATGTGACCGCACCCTGAAATTGCCGCTCTAAGTTGGTCGACTAAAAAGGGTTATGTCAAGGTCCGCTCGCGGATTGCCGCCAAATCGCCATTAACCGAGGGCGTGAATCCCTATGGTAATCGACAAGCTTTATCGGCATTCTTGAGTGACCATCGACCGAATGTAGAACATGCTCAGCCACCCCGGGTTTCTTTAAAACCCTCATAATATTCAAATGAATCTTACTTCCTCCTGGTTCCTGGCCTAATCCGTAGGAGTTTATTGTCCTCATTGTGCTTGCAGCCAAAAAGTCAAATTCCGGCCACAAAATTTGGATTGTAAAGAAAGAAGCGAATGCTCTGGTTGAACATCTCCAACAAAGAGGATTTACATTGAGCGCCCTATTTCGAATAGCCTCATTATGGGTTATGCTCGCGATAAGAGGTGCCGATCCCCGGTGGAGGTCGCTAGAAAAGTCTTGACAAAACTTGTTGGTTCTAAAACTTCAGCTGGATTTGCTCTCACAATTGATTTAACTGAACCATGTGTCTCTATGAGAAGGCCAAAGAATACCTGCAAGAAGGCTCTCTTTGTGGCCATTAGTGTGTGCATCAACTCAAAGATTTTGACCATTCTAGCTTTTTAAATCCCTGTTTTTCTTCTGACTTCTCGAACTTCCTGGCGTAAGCACGTCCAATGCTTCCCATTTTGAGAAAGTGTGATTCCTCCAGTTTGCCTGTGTACTTGCAGATGTTGGGCCCGTGGTGGTCTCCCCAAAGCATACTCTTCTTCCATTTTTGTATTGCTGACTGCCCTACGTGTGAGAAGTCCGAAGTTTCAGCCATGGAAGGTAGTGGGATTAGGATGGTTTGAGGACCGGGATCCCCGAAGCGTGAGAGATTGGTTTGACTGGAGGTGTGACTTCCTTCATGGGCGTTGTTTGCACAACCTTGTTGATGTAACAGGATTTCTTTCTTTGATCCTCAAGGGCCCGGGCCGGTTCTTGTGTTGCAACAGTTTGGTTTGAGCTTCGCGGAACTCACCGGTTCTCGTGTTGCGTTCGCCCAGCTTTGGCTCAAAAGGGAAGGAGGGGAACTTATTCCCTGGTAGTGGTAATTGAGCTATCTTATACCCCGCCCGATAATAAATATATCTCTCGCATTGGCGTACATGTATTCTTTGCATATGCTTTCAAGAGTTTGTTTTGCCGTATTACGCCAGGGATCAGCTTGCAAAGTGTATGAATTGGAGCTCTTTTCAAAATGCTTCCTTGGCTCACACCTCGATATGTTTCCAAATCGGAGACTTTAAAAGTTGTTTTCCAAGATAACTCCACGTTGCTCGGTGGTTGGGAAGAAGTAGCGGTGAATGGTAGCCGCCAGGTTTCACCTTCTTGCGTATTGTCAAAGAGAGTTTCGCACTTCAACCTCCACCGCATCGCCAATTTGAGTATCGCGGGTGGTTCTGTGTTTCACCATCGAATGGGTGGCCGGTTTTTCACCCATGCCGTTTGGTGAGGTGGTGTTGCAAAGATTCCGACCTGCGGATTCTCAAATTCAATTTCAACATTAGTGATTGGTTCTTGTGTTGCGCCATCGTTGTTTCATCTGCTTGATGATGGTGGTGTTGCAAAGATCCGTATCTTGATTTAATTTCAAAATCGCTATCGTTCTTGTGTTTCATCCATCAAAGATCCGGGTCTCCACTCGTAATTCAACTTCAATGTCACCGGTTCTGTGTTTCAAACACCGAATGGGTAATCCAGTTCTGTAAGCCTACCACCTTGTACATGATGAAAAGTTACAGCCGGGCTGCCCCGTTCTGTGTTGCAAACGCCCATGCATTGAATAGGCAAGATTCTGGGTTGGAAAAATTGAGGTGGATGGGCTGCTAGTCGAATTGGTGGGCATCTAGGTATATCGCCGTAAGTGGTCTTGTGGAGGTTCTTATTCACTTTTCCGTAAGAAAGGTGGAAAGGGAAGCTTGTTTCGCTGTGAGGCGCTTCTGAATGATAGGGCGGAAACATTTTCTGTCTGAGTCAATAATTAGAATGTGAAGGAGAAAAGTGGAAGACTCTCAAAGGTATGCTACGATTTCGGCATGGTAGGGGACTGATTGGTCGCGGTGGATGGACTATGGGGTACTCGAAATTATCCGGGTTTCCATCGGGTGTCGCCTCGTGGGGAATTTCACAGCTTGGTTGAGGGTTTATAGGGTGGTTGATTTAATCGGGGGTTTTGTTGGGAAAACCCCTTTGAATGAGTAATAGGACAAGACGATGGTGGGTAAGAGACAGGGTTGGATATTTGGCCTTCCTACAGTAATGTGCCATATTCTTTAAACAAACCAACAAATAATATGGAATGTTAACCCGTTTGTTATGCCTTAAATGTGAAAGCAAAAGGAAATCAGGTTGATAGATTCACCGTGATAGCCACCTTCGTGAGGTCGTAGCGTTTGATGACCGGGCGTAATTCGTACCATGGAGGTGGCAAGGAACTCGAAATAACGCCTCGCCTCTAAATACAATTCTTTCCCCGCGTAGAAGCTCTGGTGGACATCCTTAATGATATGCTTGCTTAATTAACACTCGAAAGCATTTCTGGGAGGTCTTCGAGACTGCTATATCTCCTCCTCGTTCTATATTCTGACGCCTCGTGACTATAGAATGGTCTTCCTGAAGTTTTAGGGCAAATTGTAGGACCTTTTGTTCATTATACCACTGGAGTTTGTGGAAGTAGTTGAGCCACCCTGCTTGCTCGAAATTTGATATGCTAATCGATATTGTTCGAAAGCAAATACCGTGGTAGCGGGTTCATTCTTTATGATGGATCCTCCCATGGCAATTAGCTTAGTAAAGCGATTTCCGTGTATCAGCTCGGGTACAAAGTGAGTTTTTCCGTGACATTATGTGAATCGTGGTCAAAATGTGCTAAAGGGTGGTGAAATAGGGATGACAGTGGCGAAATCGGGTGAAATGATGGTATCCCGGATGCACATGTACTTCCCTCCCGTCAAGTGTGGTTGGTACTAAGTGTGCTTGAATGGTCATAATGATGCATAATCTTTCTCATTATCTATAGCTTAACTGAATTACATAACTTTACATACCTTTGCCTTTACCATTTGGTTTTGTTCCTCACAATCAAATATGATGCTTTAGTTCGCGGGTGATGCCGCTATGGCGCCGCTTGATTATGTCGAGGGCCCGCTATTCAACTAAAATTTGAGAGCGAAAAGCCGGGTCGGATGATGGTGAAAGGCTGCATTTCACAATGAGAAGAAATGAAACAATCGTCAGAGATGAAATAATCACGATGACCGGGTGTTTCAAGATCGGAAGAAAAATCTAAAGTGTTGAATCCAAGTGGTGTTTCCAAAAGATAAAGTCAAACGCTAAACAATGGTGTTTCAGGATCATGAAAGAAATGATGAAGGGTTGTTGACAAATGCTGTTTCCAGCACTAAAAGGCGAACAACTGTCGGATCTAAATTGTTTCACGATGATGAAGGTGAGAAAATGGCGTTGTCGCTAATGGTGTTTCACAACAACAAAGGGAAGAAAGTCAAACAAGTACCGATGGAGTTCTTCTATGAAAATAGTGAGAAAATGGCTGGGGTGGGAAGAAATGAAAAATGCCGAACAATGGTGTTTCAAAGATCTGAAATGATGAAAGGTTGTTGTTAACAATGTTTCAGCAACGGAAGGAGAGTGAAAAGTTGCCGGGTGGTGGTGTTTCAAAGAATCCGGAGGGAGAAAGGAGAAACAAGTGTTGGATGGAGTTGTTTCGATAATGATGAGGAAACAGTGGACTGGAGTGTTTTTGGAAATAGGAAGAAATGAAAAGTGCTAAACAAAGGTGTTTTGATCGAAGAAAGTCACCGCTGCCCGCTGGTGTTTCTAAGATCGTGAAAAATCAAGAAGGTTGCATAGCCTGTTCTCTAAGATTGTGAAAATCAACAGTCGTATTAACGGTTTTTCTAAGATCGTGAAGGCTTGTCTCTTTGAGGAAAAAATCGGCCTCTCCTATGCTTTGATCAGGATCCTACAAAAATTGAATGTAGGATGATATTTCTCGACAGGGATTATTAAATGAAATCTAATCTAATCTTAATCTAATACTAAAGGAAAATCTTAAGAGAATTAATTATTAGTAGGTGTAGAAACCCCCTCAATAAAAAAGATGAGCGGCCCCATGCATGTAGCCTGCAATCTTCTTTAGGAAATAGATTTCCGGTACAGACGCTAAAATGATGACCATTTACAAGCAAATCTGTTCTAGAGTCATCGATTGTGAGGAGTCTTACCGTTCCATTAGGGAATATTGTGTCTACTTCGTAAGGTCCTAAACTATCTTGAAAGCTAGCTTCCTTGAAATTATTTGAACCGGGAATTGTATAGTAGAGCCCAATTACCTTTCTCGAACTGCTTGTTCTTGATATTTTTATCATGCCATTGTGATCTTTGCCGTTGAATTACAATTGTTTTGGTCGAATGGCATCTAGTGTTTCTCCTCTAGTTCATTAAGTTGTTGCAACCTTGTTGTCTGTGCATCGGTCAAATTAAGGTTGATAGCTAAAGCAGTCTTTAAGGTTTTATTTCAAATTCCACAGGAAAGACAACACTCTTTCCATAGACCACTATAGGGAGAAAACCCCAGTATTTCCGTAGCTCACAGAGGGCTCCATAATGCTTCAAGGAGTCTTGGACCAATCCTTTCTACTTTCCTTCACTGCTTTTTGTGGGAGAATGGCTTCATTACTTTGTTTGTGTTTTCCACCGTCTACATTGGCTTGGGGATGGTATGGTGTAGTCATACTACTATGAATATTTCCTCAAGGGTGGTTTTGAACCTATGAGAAGAGAAAGGAGGTCTCCATCTCAGAATTCAATTCTCTTGGTATTCCAAATCTAATGAAGATGTCTGTGAATAAGAATCTTATAACTGCTTCTTCAGCTCGCGGAGTGCCTTGGTTTCCACCCATTTAGTCATGTAGTCTCAGATGCACCAAGCATATAAACTTTTGATTGGATGGAGGGCTGATGGGCCCTATGAAATCTAAATCCCATCTTTCAAATGGTTCGACAATTCACCGGGGTTTTAGTGGACATTTCACCCCATGGATTAGGGTTGGCCTACTCAAGTGCCTATCACAGCCTTGACATATTTCTTTGCATCTTGAAGATCAAGGCCAATAGTACCCTATCCTTAGAATTTTGTGTGTTGTTCTTTGTTCCAATGCCCTCCACAGGAGCTATCATGACAAGCTTTCAATATATCATACACCTCATCTTCGAACACACCTTCGAATTTTGACGTCCTCAGAGGAAAGGTACCCACTTATCCAACTATACCGAAAGCACTTTGATGAACAATACTTCTCTCTAGGATAGGGTGATGGCAACTTCCTGCAATCTCAAATAATTAGCAATATCCAAGCATACCAAGGTGAGGAGCGTAAACCTAAATAAATTTTCATCAGGGAAGGAATCATCCAATTGGTTATCATCATTAATTGTCAATCGACAAAGGAAATCAAGAATCATATTCTTCTTTTCCCTCGGGCTTCATCTACAATTGTTATATCAAATTTTTGTAATAACAAACTATCCGTGACTCTAGAATTTGTGATAGTTTTGTTCATTAAGTATTTGATAGCCGAGTGATCAATATGGGATGTAAAGTGTAGAATAGCCAGAATGTAATGTCTAAATTTATTAATTGCATAAATCAACGCTAAGAATTCCCTTCTCTCTGCGGACTCAGACAATTGTCTGCCAGGGATATGTTCTACCATGAAAATATATAGCATTAAGGAGGTGGATCTTCTTTCCTCATTCCCAAGATGCCTCCTATAAGCAGTTGTCCTAAGCGCCTGAGGATATGTGAAAGGGAAGTGTCCAATCGGTCCTCTAAGGATAGGGTTCAGGACACTGGTTGTTTATGTGTTTTAAATGCTTCTTCACACAAATTAGTCCAATTAAATTCAAAATTTTTCATCAGTAAAACAAATGTGGGAGAAGCTATTTTGGAAAATTCTTAATAACCTTCCCAGAGTATCTAGCATGTCCTAGAAAGCTTCTCACCTCCGCTTGGGTTTCGGGGAGTAGGAAGGTCCTTAATGACTTGTATTTTGGATGGGTCTACCTCGGATTCCTTGAGATGAGATGAAATTTCCACACTACTCCTTCACTCATCATCATATGGTATTTCTCAGTACTTAAGGAGAGTAGGGCTTGTATACATCTTTTAAGAAATTTTTCCATATTAGACAAAGCATCTTCGAAATCAACACCATAAGGAGTAAAGTCATCCATAATGATTTCCATGGAGTCATTGGGCTATCAGAGAAAATTCCTAAACTTCCCTTTGGAAGGTTGTTTGTGCATTACATAGTCCAAATTGAAGGACTCAGACGCAAAGGTTCCCTAAGGGTTGGTGAAGGTGGTTTTATCTTTGTTGAGGTGCAATTTTAATCTGATTATAATTCCACCTAAACCATCTAAGAAAGAGAAAATTTCTTCCTAATAAACTATCTAAAACTTGATCAATGAATGGCAAGGAAAGTGGTCTTTCCGAAAGTGGCTTTATTTAAAGATCCGTAATCTACACACACTCTCAATTTCCCGCCTTTTAGAACCATTACCAATGGGGAAACCCATTCGCTGTCTGATATAGGGTAAGTAAACCCTGCATTAAGTAGTTTTGAAGTTCTTCCTTCGTGATTTCTCTTAAGTTTGGGTTCATTCTCGTCATCAGTCGACAAGATTGGTCTACAATCTTCCTTGATATATATATATTCTGGGTATACATAGGTCGTGGGGATTCCCTTCATGTCCACTGCAGTAATCCCACGCTAATGCTTCTTTATTCTTCCTAAGTGTAATCCCTATTAACCTGTGTTTCTCGCCACCGCTAAATGAGGGTTTATATTTAATGGTTTTCCAAGTTCAATTTCAATTGGTACACTTTAGAGGAGATGGTTTTAGGCATCTTAGGTGGCCTTCCCATCAAGATTTTGGATTATCGACTCCATTAATACGTTAACGATGATGAATTTCGTAATGAGATTGGCTCCGATAAAATTATTTATAATTTCATCCCCTAGGTCTTTCGTGCCAGTGTTTGTCCGATAGTTAGAAGAGGTTGAGTAGGTTGATCCTCAAAGCTCCAATCTGCATGTAATTATCATTATTAGGCAAAGGTGTGGCATGAGGGTAGAGGGTAAGCCGCTGTTTCATAACCATTTGAAATTTTCATTGACTCTGATCGATGTTCGAGCAGCATCACCGTACAAACCACGGCTCCGTCAATTAGGGGTGGCCTCCCTCAAATAGTTTTAGTCAAACACCGTGAAATTCCAATTGGTAGTTCCAAGATTCCACGATGCTTTGTTGGTATTCAATGAATCCTTCTGGTTTAATCGTGGATCGATCAACCAACTCTAGAATAGTAGGGGTCTCTCTGACTGCCTTGTAATTGTAGCACTTGTAAGGTTTCTAAAGTCATGATATTGATGGTTACACCAAGGTCTACCAGACACGAGGGATTATTGTTTTGCTAAATCATCGTGAATGGTAGGGTGCATGATCACATTTGAATCGGGGAGTCTTAATTTATCATTAATGCGTATAGTCCCCATAACAGGACCTGTAAGGGATCCTGGTTTTCCTACCAGTTTTGACATAGATATCTCTCTCATTCTCCTGCTATTAGATAGGTAACGTCACGGAAAGTGCTTCTGTAAGAGGGGAATTTTGACGATAAATCTTTGTAGTTCCCTAGAAGATTAAAGGTCACAGGTTCGTGCATTTTACACAAGGCCAAACTTAGAAATGGTGTTGTTTCAAATAGAAGATTGTTGGAGGATGATTGTACCTTTTCGTGTGCATCATGCCCTGTTTCCTCACGAGAGGTAACATCAGCTATGGTGGTTCCACTACTCTCCGGATCTAAGATGCATAATCATTGCATTGTGCGTGTGGAGGAGGGAAAGTGTAATACAAATGTCAATGCAATCGCACAACTTTATTATTCTGGCTAGTTAGTTGCACTGTGTAGTCAATCCTACCGCTTGATTATTTGGAGGAGTACCTCACCGGCAAGGAGAGTATACGTGAGAATTGAGGCAATTGATTTTGAAAGGCAGTTGTTGTCCCTCCAATTTTGATTCCACTGATTCTCGAGCATGGTCGCTGTGGTTGTGGGGCCAAGGGTCCGTGTGGGAGGGACTAACCAAGGGTGGGCTATTTGTTGCATGGGTGGGTACGCTTGTTGCATGGGTGGGTAAGTTTGTTGCATGGATGGGTAGTTCATTTGGTTAGCATATTGCATCCGATTGAAGGGGGGACTCATTTGATTATAAGGAGAATAATTATTCCACCCATTAAAATGGCATGTTAGAGTTCATACCTTGTCCTCGCGGGTTCCATTGCCTCCTCTTTGGAGTCATCGACAGACGCTCAACCCTTCTCGTCCGCTGGTTGTAATGTCACTTTAATACCCGTAAAGATGGAAATTTTGGGTATCATGATCTTGTCACAAATAGCTAGACAGGTTTCCTCAGTCCAGTTTGACATTCTCTTGGGTGCTTATCTCCCATTGAGGACAAAAGATAAACAAGGTTGCTTCTGCTTCTGTTTTTCTTGATCTCTGTGGTATCTATCACTGTGGAGGCAAAGAGCTTCACATTTCAGTCTTGAAATCTTCAAGCAAATTACCTATCTCACTATTTGTTGCTCCTCCTCACCGGCTGATTTTGGGACTCTAGAGAATGTAGTGTCACTGCTATTCGATCTGTTTCTTGAATCTCCCCTTGAACATCTTTTTCACAAATTGACAATTTCATCATATGATTCCCTTGGATATGTCTCCTTTCCCAAGCATGTTCAACATATCCAGAGAGTCATCCTTACCCCTTTTAATAAAATATTTTGAGAATATCCTTACTTACATCGGGATGACTAGATCTTTGTAGATTGTATTGAAGCCTCTACAAAGTCCTCTAGGTTCTCAAGCCTTCTTTCTCGCATCATTTTAAATAACCTCCTTCTTTTCTCTCGCTCAAAGAGTCCCGGTATTTGTTCGCAATTCTCACAGATTCCATCCCATGATGTGATTACATGTTCTCCAAGGCTCATAAACCATCCGAGTGCATTCCCTTTTAATGTTACTAGAAATAACTTCAGTTTCCGAAAGGTGAGAAACATAATCATAACTTCACATAATATATCAAATTAAATGGAAATTCATCAGGATCCTCCGATGATAACCCATGAAAATTTGGCACGCCGAGTGGATATTTTTCATGGGGGCTGTTCCCCTAGAGAAATCACCAATAGGAAATCCTAATGTAGAAAGTCAATTTTCATCTACCTCCTTCAAATTCACCGCCTTGATGCAATCAAGCCATTAAACTCATCCATATTTTCCCTCTGCCTGCCTCCCGCACTTGCTCGGCCCCATGTTCCTACCGCTCGGATCGGCTCCTGACTCCAAACTTCTTTCCATGCTCCAAAAAATGCTCGAAATGAAGGTCGGGAATTATGAAGATTTGGTCGTTAAGCCAGATTCAGATTCTTCTGGATGTAATGTCACAAAAGTCTTTTCTTCCTCCTTTCCCTTTTCCCTACAATCAGGTTAGTATCTTGGGGTTTTTTGGGTCTTTCATGCATTCTTTTATCTAAAGAAAAGAAATCACAAGTGCTTTCAAATCTATAGCTATCTTCCCCAAAAACCCCAAAAACCCCAAAATGTTGGTCACTATAATTTCTAATTAATTTTAAACAACCAAGTGAAACAACATAGACTATCAACCTGTGGAAGTCTTTTGTTTCAAAGATAGCCACACACTGTATATGCTCAATCCCAAAATCAAATTAGTGTTGTAGCAAGAAATCTATACTAACTATACTTGCTTGAATGAACTAAGCTCTGAATTAAATCACAAGAAAGTAATCTCCCTATTGCAAAATTCCTTTAAAGATCAATCTAAGAATCGATTACATTAAAATAATACTTGCAATGGAAAAGAACAACTATTCTCGGCAATCAGAGAACAAGACCCTACTCTCAAACAAAGACTCAGTAATAACACTCTTTCATAAAACAATGCAAAACAATTAACTCTATTTAACTGAAAACAAAGCACTTAGTTCCTCTCTATCTAAGCAGGAACCTTGAGTCTTATTTCTGTTTTAGCACACTATGTAGTTGAGGTCTCAGAGAGAACATGAGCAACATTCTCCGCCGAGAAGGGATCTCTAAATCCCGCTTCTAGCTAACACTACAAGCCCATGAGGAATGTGATGCTTGGTTCTTTCCTTTCTTAGTAGTAACCCTTAATCCAATCCCAGACTAACACACTTGCAAAGGCAAAGGAAAACTACAGAAGACAAAGTGTTGTAGTCCCTCCTGCCCGGAAAGGTGAACACTTCAACCAAATCTCCAAGCACTCTATGTGGGATAAAGGAAATCTACAGAAAAATAAGGTGTTGTAGTCCCTTTCTACTGAAAGAAAGAACACTTTGACCAAACCTCTGCCTTTGAGTTAGCCAGAGATATGGTCAAAGTGTTCCTGCTCAGAAAGAAAGGAACACTTTAACCAAATCTCCGCTAACACACTTGCAACAGAAATGAATTCTGCAGAGGGTATGATGTCTTGATCCCTTTATGTCTGAGCAAGGACCCTTAACTAATTCCCTGCTAGCCTTACAAAAATCATCACACAAGATTGATAAAGAAATTATGAATTTCATTCATTAACTAAGTGATCAAAAAGTTTCAAAGAAGCGAATTCATTAAACAAGAGCCAAGAACGACGATAGTTAAACAAAACGTAAAGAGAAGTGTGCTAGTATAATTTCTATCTAATGGGTGAATCTTGAGATGAAGGTGGGCCCTCCCTTCTCACAAGATTCCCCCAACAAAAAGCTAGAGGTAAGAATGCTCGTGAATTGCGCTTTATATTCATCTGTCGAAATGTCGCATTACAAATTGAAAGAATACGACATCAGCCTGGGCCGAGTTGTTTTAATGTATTCAAACTTCCATATGTCAATGGTGAATTCCTCTGATTTAAAGAGGAAATCCCTTCGATACAATCATTACAAAGCATATCTGAATCCTATCCTAAATCGGATCTCCTTTCTAAATCATCATAGGATGTCCTATTCTCACGCAACTGAATGCTAATACAGGAGCTGAACGAGGTATTGTTGTTATGGCTGGTGTAACAGCTCCTTCTCATCGCTGCTGATGTTGTTTTAGCATCGCAATTCACGGGCTTTTTCAGCCACGTGAACTGTGCCCTTGACTGTGTCGGCTTTGACTGCTAACTGTAACGGCTTGTGTTTCAGTATCGTGGCGGTATCCTCTGTGTTTCAGCATCTGCACTTCTGAACTATGTGGCAGCTCCGTGTTTCAGCATCTGCATCCTCGAACTATGCAACAGCTCCGTGTTTCGGCATATGCGACCTCGGACTGTGTAGCAGCTCCGTGTTTCAGCATTAGTTCGACAGCGCCTTTGGACAGTTCTGTGTTTCAGCATAGGCCTCAAATGCTAATCTGCAGTTATGGACACTTATGCACTTCTAATCAATGGTTAAGTACAAAAATAATGTAAAATATTATGCAAAACAGATTAAGCATATAGTAATGAGAAAGGACGTTGTATACCTTGGAATGATTAGATGAAGTGATATTATGAGTCTAAATACAAGTGATGAAGGGTATAATAATGGCAAAAAGTATGGGCAAAAAGGTACAATATGTGGTCCTAACAGTCATCTAGGTTGTCTCCAATTTCTTCTATTTGTTCCTTGAATTGAGAAACCCTAGATAAATAGTCATGAACAGTTTCTCCTTTCTGCATCTTTGTATTCTTGAGTTGGGTTATTAGATTCATCTTCCGGTTGATATTCATTCCTTCGTACATTCTGGTTAGGCCATCAAACATATATTTTGGAGTATTCTTAGAAGACACTTGAGGGATCAAGTGGTATTTAATAGAGTCTACAATGATTCTTTTAGCCCTAATCATATCCTTTTGGTACTTTGCTTTGGCTGCAGCTTCTTCGTGTTCTGGTACATTTTCCTTTATGAATTTTGCAAGGTCATTCTCTTCAAGAATGAGTGCAATCCTATACTTCCAAACATAAAAGTTTTCCACACCTTCTAACTTGTCAACAAGCTTGGTGCTTGTAGACATCTTGACCTGGAGTTGGGAAAATGACCAAAAAATGAAAGTGCTCAACAATTAAATCCGAACTTACCAAGAGGCGCATTGGGATGAGGCGAGTAGGCTGGTGTAGTCTATTTTCATAAAATCCAAATTTTACCCCTTGAAATTGGACTTGCACAAATATGGACTGGTACTTCTGGTACTGGTTCTAGTTGCCTGGTTTTCTAGTACCAGTCAAAACTAGGTTTGAATTTTTGGAGGATATGGCCACTGAAAAGGTGCACTTAAGATGCTAATGAGTTCTCTAGGATAGGGCACACTTCCCTAGATGGTTTTTAGGTTGAAATTCCCTTCCAAAAAAACCCCCTAATTTTCTTGTATGACAATAGTGACGTTTTTGGTTACCCAGTGAAAGATGCTCTACTCAGTTTAGCTCTGATACCATTTTTAATTTAGAGTTGCTATTAAGTTCTTTTCAATTTACTAGATAATAATAGCATAATCAGGATCACTGAGAGAAACAAAATCACAAGGTACACAAAATTTTATCCCGGTAAACCCTCATGGGGGAGAAAACCCAACAAAATCTTCCTTAATATATATTGCCAATACAATGCTAAGATAAAGGACCAAACACTAGAGAATATCCAAGACTGAGGAATGTGCCTCTCTCTTCTCCTTCTTCTAACTACAACTTCCTTCAAAATTGCGCACTAGATGAGTGACTTGAGTGCATGAGTGAATGAGGCATCATCCACTCTTATTTATACTAGATGGGAGGAACTAGGGTTGTGTCTCTTCATCAAGCAGGGACAACTTCTCCAATTAGTGGTTAGAACCACTTTAATTATCCCTAGGAGCTAACTTCTCAATTGCCACCATATAAACATGGTTTGACCAATCCACAAAAGGGGTTTTGGTCTAATACAAAGCCTGACATGATCAATCCATAGAAGGGGATTTTATCTATAAGAAAATATCTCAATTATAATTATAATATTCCTTGCAGTTACAATATTTCAAGAAGGGGAACCATTGATCAATATATAAAACAAGGTTGAGGAGATGAGTGTCATGATCCATATGACTTTGGAAGGATGAAATCCAAAGGCTAAGAGAACCTCTTTGCTGTATTTCTAGTTTAGCTTATCAAAATATTTGGACATGTTAATTTTTATCAAAATTCCCAGGGAGTTAGTGGATTTCAGGGAATGGAACACCTCATGGGAAATAATATTTCTATTAAGGATCTGATGTCCTTCCACATAACCAAACTATTCATGGGATATCAATAAGGGAATGGGAGGTTTGAGATAGAAATAAATGACCTTAGTGATGATTTTTTTTAGATGAAATTACATAAGGCTATGGGACTAAATTGGTTGGGGTCAGTCACTTTCTCCTCCTTAGGGATCAAAGTAAAAAAGGTGGCACTGAGAGTAGGGAGAACACCTAAGATTACTTGAAATTCAACCACAAGAGCCTAGACATCCTTCTTGATAATTGGCCAACAATGGTGGAAGAAATATGAGGTGAAGTCATACAGACCTTGATACTTTCAAGGAGCCATATTCATGACTACAGATTCAACCTTTGACAGAGAAATAGGGAACATAAGGATGGAATTTTGTTCATCGGTAATAAATTTAGGAATGTGACTCATGATAGATTAGATTGTAGCAGGTCTGTCTGGCTAGGATAGAGTTAAAAGGGTTTTAAAGAAGGAATCTAAATAAGACTCAATATCCTTATGAGAGGTGAGTTTGTTGTTTTGAGTAGATGTTAATTTATTGATGTGGTTGGAGAACCTACATTGGACCATTAATTGATGAAAGAATTGATTGTTGCACTCTCCTTTCATGATCCATTGAGCTTGATATTTATGCTTCCATAATATTTCTTCCTCAAGTTCTTGTTCCTCGATCTAGGAAGAGAGTTGTTTATCTTGTTGGGAGAGGTATTCAAAACATCCAGACTGGATTATTTATTGTTGGATATTGGCCATTTGTTTTTCTAGTTTCTTCTAGGCCTGAAAATGTTCCCGAAGACAAGTTTGTTCTAGGATTTAAGTTGTTTCTTAATGTTCTTTAAATGGTTCTGAAATCGAAACATTAAATAACCTTGCACCACATCATCTTTATCCCACCATCTATGGATATTTTTTTGAAAGTTCGGGTGGGGGAGCCATTTTTTTTCAAATTTCGATGGTCACTTGAGTGGAGCATTCTGGACATCCATATTGAGACAGATGGGCTGGTGATCAAAACCTACCATGGGAAGAATACTAGCTTCCATTTGAAGTCCCGAAAGCATTAGAGATTCAAAGACTAGGAATCAATCAAGTCGACAAGAAATTTGTTGGGAGCCTCCAATGAGGTTATTCCAAGTGTGCATGCCATTGATGGTTTCAATGTCAATTAGACATTGGTCTAGAATGAAGGTATTGACAGCTGGGCTATTTAAATCTAACCTGTATATCCCTACTTTATTTTTTCAAGGGAGGAGATAAAGTTGAAGTCTCCACCTAAGATCCAAAATTGATGGTTAATGAAGCCAGTAATGTTTTTCAATGTTTATAGGAAGTCATATTTTTCATTGAGCTATTGTGGTCCATAAACATTATTAATGAAACTAGTTGTTGTCGAGACTATTGGTCTAAATTGAGATGTGACACTTCATACAGTAGAAAATAATTCTAAAAAAGGAATATGGTTGGATTCCAAAGGATTGCAAGCCCTCCCACAACTCCTTTGGAGTCTAGGGCAACAAATTGTCCAATCTTCCATATTTTAGGAAGAATTGTATCCAAGGTTGAAACAAATAATTTCATTTCTTGCAACATAAAAATATGAGGAGATTCAAGACACCTTATTGCATAAGAGCCTTTACTTGCTCTTACCAGTTATTCCTCAAATGTTCTCGGAGATGATTTTCATTGAAAACTTGGGGAAGAAGAGGGCTAGTAGGAATCCATGATCAATGCGTTTTGGCCAGAGTTGACCAAGATATCCCCAATTTCCTGCAGTAGCTACTAATTAGATTTGTGTCCCCTATGCTTATCATCACGAGGGGATTTTTTAAGTGGCTTTAGTTTCTTGGTATGTACTCCGAGAGTAGGATTGGATCCTTGTAGTGGATTGAGGCCTATATTCTCTTTCTTGATTCTGCAAAGAGCTCAATGTACATGATAAATGTGTTTTGGTGGAATCGACTTCGTTTCCTGCACGTGACATGCATCCACAATACCTTATTGATCTATACCTTCCAATTCCATATCATTTGGATCAAGGTCAATACAATCCTCTCCTTCAGGATTCATGGTCACATCTTCCAGGGGTAGAAGATCAACATGGATATTAGACGATTTTGTCCTTTTGGTCTCCTTAGGGTTAAAGGGGGGATCTAAGGTTTTATTGGATTTGGGGTTGCTATGAGAGGAATTATAAAAATTGTCAAAGGG
The DNA here is from genome assembly GCA_010110895.2 of Picea sitchensis. Classification (NCBI taxonomy): domain Eukaryota; kingdom Viridiplantae; phylum Streptophyta; class Pinopsida; order Pinales; family Pinaceae; genus Picea; species Picea sitchensis. Next base: position 23,674 of record SNQJ01S0140557.1, read on the forward strand.
AATATCCTTAGGGGAACATATGAGTTTTTCATAGTTGTTTTTGGTTGAGGGTGATTTAGGTGGGCTAGAGGGGGCGGGATTTCTTCTAGGGAATCACTTTTTGGAAATATTAGTAAAATGTTCCTCATCTTTCTCACCTTCATGCTTAGTTTGATTGGGGGGATAAGTAGAGGAAAATCTATTAATATATGACCACGTTCATGGAAACATCGAAAATGAAAGGGAATGAATTCATAATATAGGGTTTGTATCAAGTCTGAGTCTTAGTAGATAAGATATATCAATTCAGGGATAGGAAAAAAAAAATTCATGTAGATGCATATCCGAGCATATGTAGTGTATTGACCCTGTTTGGTTTCTTTTGCAAATTTAACATAGGTTCCTAGTGTGCTACATATTCCTGATAATTATATTTCCTTGTCCCAATATTCATGTGGAAATGAATATAGACGAGCCCAAAATAGGGAATAGGTGAAGTATTCCTTATCAAAGTTGAACTTGTGTGTCTAGTAACAAAGATGCAAGTTAGCAAAGCAAAAACAATAGGGCCCATTTTAAAAAATTCTCTCTCTATTCTCATGATTATGAAATATGGTTGTGAAAAAACTTTTGGAACCAATCTTGAGATCAAAGAGGTCTCATGGTTTCCAGTGAGAGTTGATCCAAGAAAATAATTCTTTCTCCGAAGGCCAGAGTCCAAGAAATTTTCCAATGACCANCTCATGATTATGAAATATGGTTGTGAAAAAACTTTTGGAACCAATCTTGAGATCAAAGAGGTCTCATGGTTTCCAGTGAGAGTTGATCCAAGAAAATAATTCTTTCTCCGAAGGCCAGAGTCCAAGAAATTTTCCAATGACCATATGGTATTGCATGAATGAAACATAACTTCCAACCCTCTTTGAGTGGATTTTGTATTTAGGCATCTCAATCTCTTTGGGGATGCATTGGCCATGTTTCCATTTGGGTATTTCACTGTTGGGTTGCGTCGGATCCTTCATGCATGAATCTTGTGAGGGGAGATTACCAATCACATATTTCTATGTAGAAGGGATACATGAGGGATCACTTGGAGTTTTATAATGAACAACATGACTGACTCCATTGAGGGCCAATTTGTAGGAAAGGGAGTTTCCCTCTGTCAAGGGATCCATTAAAAAACCCCAGATCAAAACCAAAGAATTCAAAAATAGTTGTAAACCTTAGAAGCTCTTTTTCGTTTATTTTTCCAATTGATATTCTCCTTGATAATCTTATAATGATTAATATCACTAAAAATATGTCAACTCTATGTTAAGCACCGAAGGAATTACACATTGATGTGATATTCAGATGTAGAAATCCCCTATAAG
>SNQJ01S0140559.1:20701-34703 GCA_010110895.2 Picea sitchensis
GGGGCCCACATGACTTTTGGTGCTTCATCTCCTAGGGTTAGGTTTTTGGATGTCTAGGGTTTTTGGAATTCTTGCTTATTGTAAAAAGGCCTTCAAAGCCTCATTTTAATCATCTTCTTGCGAATGCAAGTAGCCATCACATCTCTTCTCAAAGATAAGCTGCCACCATTCTATCGAGTCTTTCACTCTGTATTTTTACAGTCTCTATTCATTTCTTTCATTAATAGAAATCGTGTATTACTGTATATATGTGTTTATGGTTGCATCTTTGATACATTTTTGTTATATTATTGAACATCTGCGATATCTCTGTGCATTTCTTTATTATATCTCCGATCTCATTTCGTGCCGAAAATAATCCGGATCAAATACACCATTTCCAAGCCTTCCCTTTCTGTATTCATGTAATGTTTCTCATAATTCAACAACTTGTTTATATCAAAAGAAATCGAATGATCTAATTTTCCCTCCCTAGGCTAGGCTAACACTGCGTCGAGCACTATCGATGATGCATCCACATGGACATGAAAATATTTCTTCCAATCTGGGAATACCAGAATGGGTGCAGTTACTAACTTCTATTTCAATGCATCCATGCCCTTTATTTAGTAACTTCTCCTTTGGGGCCGTAATATATGCATAGACTTTAATAAATTTCCAGTAGTAAGTTGTATAACCCAACATTGTTCTCAGTTGTCGCATTGATTCAAGTGGTGGTAAATTAACAATTACTTTTATTTTGGTTGGATCAACTAATAGACCTTTCTTTCATACCACATGGCCTAACAGTATCCCAAACGGTGTGTTGAAAATACATTTCTTCAAATTTAACAAAATTTGATATTGTCTACATCTATCAAACATCAACCTTAGAGTATCTATGTGATTTTTCAACATGCTAAAGACAGTCCAATCATCTAGGTATACTTCAAGAAACTAATGAATAAAATCTTGAAAGGTTGTGACAACCACTCGAGAAAACACAATAGGTGCATGCTTTAACCCAAATGACATCACTATGTATTGGTAGCTTCCCCACTCCGTCGAAAATTTCATCTTATTTTTGTCTTCTTGCACAATATTTATCCAATGGTATCCTGAAAATCCATCGGTGAATGAGTAGGCCTCCTATTCTCCTATGTCTTCCAATACTTCATCTAAAAAGGGGGTTAGGAATGTGCCATGTAAGATGGCATCATTCAAATTTACCAAGTCTACACAAATTATAATACCCTTGTTTTCTTATCTTGAACCACCATTGGGATTATCCCTTCAGATTATGTGACAGGTTCAATTATACAAGCTTCTATCATCCTGTCTAGTTCTTCATTCACTTTTTCCTTGTACTTTGGATTTTTTTGTAAGCTCTCTATCTTACCATTTTAGCATCTATTTTCAATGGGATCTTCATATAGCCTAATTCTCCAACTAGTCCCTTCATTTTTGAAAAGGTGGTTGGAAAAATATCTTGGTATTCATGTAATAGGTCTGTAATATTTTCCATGGTTTCATTGTTTCAATAATCTCCAATATTTGTAAACTTTGGCTTATCCTCAATGCCAATGTTCACTTTTCACATGCTTAATGGATTTTGTATGCGTTAGATTCAAGTGTTGGACCTACTACGTCACGCTCCCCTTCAAATTCTGATACCTATACATTTATCAGGTCCTCTTCATCTTTTTCATCCCTGGTAATGTTATAGCATTCCAACAATTCATGAGTTGTCATAGACTCTTTTTGCATACTACATGTAGGTATTATTCCTACTTGTCCTTTTTCCATTAAAAAATTTCCTCTAATGACTTGTAAGACTACATTAACTAAAGGTGACTCAACTTTAAAATTGAATGTTAGCTTAAATTTTTGGATGCACTCCTCCCAATCTGTCATTGCTCTGCCCAATTCTAGTTCTAAATACCAATTCTTGGGAACCATATCCAGTGTATGTATGAACCTATGCATACATTCCTACTTCGACACCTGCCTCTGATTTTTCATACATCGCGCAACATGATCCTTTGGATCGCTCATCCCTATATACTTGTGCATAATGTTCTTTGTTCCAAACCTAATCTGCATCAACCTTTTACAAAATTCTAATATTCTATCCCTTCCTTATGGGTTTCCCACTATCTTGTTGGGGTCACTCTGAGTGCAACATCTAATGCCAATAACATTTTTTGTTCATGTATTTATAGCTCGAATACATCGAAAAAAGAACTTACCTCAGTTAATCCTTCGAATTTTGGTGTGTTGCGTACCTCTATTCTGATCCAACAAAATGAGTGAGTAATGTGAGCACACCTTGTAGTCAACACTTCATGCAACCAGCCCTACCAGTGTTCAATTCCTTCCTCTGAGTTTGATGTAAAAGAGCTTATTCTTCTCCAACTAAGTGCACCATCTACAGTGGGGTTGATATAATCATCCATACAAATTGTTTTTGGAGTTACTTCACACACACCTAGGATTTATTTTTCCTAAGATTATTCCTTGTTTATTAGTCATAATTAGTCATTATCCAGTCTCCTATATTTTAGGGGTGAATATTCCACCTGGAGAATATTCTCTTTCAGTTGACACTTCAGTTTGACTAGTTCATTTGAGTTTAGATGTTGCATTGGGATCATCACCATGCAAAATTGAGATCATCACCACGCCAATTTGACCTTGCCTTGGTATCATCACTAGAGTGTCACATTAGCCTTGATTCCCAATGTTAACTCCTCGCTATTCTTTTTTCATTCAGTTAACTAAAGACTAGTTGACTAGTTAACTAAACTAGGTGGCAGTTCATTCCCGTAACTGCATGAGAGACTAGAATAGGTGGAAGTTCACTTCCATAATTGTTGGTGTGTGTCCATATCACTCTATACCACCACTATGGCGCATGTTTTCACCTCAAGTCGAACGCATTGAGATATACATAGTATATCATGTGTAAATTATTCATTATTCATAACGGTTAATGAGAATTCTTCCATTTTTTTTCTCCTTCTTCTTCCTTCTCCAATTCTCTCTGCAAATGTGTGTATTATTGTTTATCTAGATATATATTTTGTAGCTTCAAAAAATTTACATGGTATCAGATCCGATGGAATGATAAGAAAAATCTACACCAAAAAATTTTGCAGGTACAAAAGATTGAAGACAATGGAAAAGATGGAATTCCAAAAAGAATTCATTCTTACACCTTACAACTATTTTGCATGGAAGGAGAAAATATCCATACATCACCGATATAGAGGGTTGTATAGGTTAACCACAAATATAGATACAGAACCAACATAATCCATAGAAAAATACAAGTACTTAAATCGCATGGATGAGGCACTCGGAACAATTTGCAGTCTTATCTCTCTCGATCTCCTTTTTCACATATCTTCATGTAAGACTCCCAATGAAGACTGTAAAATATTGGAAGGGCTCTTTGGAAAATAGGATGAGATGAGGGGACACATGCTAGAGGTGGAGCCTCTCACATTGGATCCAAAAATCTTCAACAATATTCAAGATTTCTTTACAAAATTCAAGGATTTACTATCGCAACTCAAAGCTTGCGGGGTTGATAAATTGGTGGAGGAGAAACAAATGGTTCTCACCATTATCTCCAATCTTGGACCTGAATTCTCTGTATTCGTATCCACATTCCATACTATCAGATTCACCTCTGGAGCCACCTGGAAGATGCCTTCTCTTGAGGACTTTATCAAATCCCTGACACAAGAGCAAACCAAGTTCATCAACATAGGCGCAATCAAAGGCCCAAGGGTGCATGCCCTCAATGTGCATGATGGAAGCCACAAATATCATAAATCTAAAGATAAATATAAGAGAAAAGCTCATGCACATATGAAGAAGGAATAGTACACAAAACCCTTCACTGATGCCTCCAGATCCAAAGGAGAAAAGGGAAGAATAGGAGAGAAATGCACATACTGTCACAAAGGATTCCATTCGGAATCCACATGCATGCAAAAATATATATATCTGATGTCTCGTATACTTCATAAAAACAACCTCGGAGATCACATCCCTGAGGGTGCAAACAAGAAGAATCCAGAATATCTGAATTCCAAGAAAGGCAATTCTAGCCATGCCTTTATTGCCACCAACTCCTCTTCTAATGCTTGGATCATAGATTCAAGAGCATCACATCACATGGTTTCCTCAGAAGTAGTATATTCGTCTTTGGATGCATGCAAAGTTCCTCCCATTCTAATGGGGGACAACTCTTCTGTTGAAGTCACCGGCTAAGGAAGGATTGAACTCACCAACGGAAGCTTCGAGAATGTGTTGCATGTTCCCAAGTTTTCTGTCAACCTTCTCTCCATGCATCTGATGACGAATTCTGGCACCGGAAAGAAATTCATCTTCACACCAAATTTCGTGGACATCTACGACATGAAAACCAACTCCAGGGTTGCTACCGGTGAGGTAAATCATCAATCTAGATTGTATACTTTTTATGAATTCATTGAACCTGATTCTGCTTTACTGCTTACTCATGCTGATGAAAGTAGTAGGATATGGCACGAAAGGTTTGGACATTTGAATTTCAAATACATGAAAAAACTTAGCAAGCACAAATTGGTTTATGGTCTACTAGACATCCATTTCTCCAAGGGAGTGTGTGAGGGATGTGTTCTCGAGAAACACCCTCAAGAAAAATTTGACAAAGGAAAGTCTCAACGAGCTACCACACCTTTGGATCTGATCCACAATAACCTCATTGGTCCTTTTCCACATCTATCAATCAGCAAAGTGAGGTTTCTTCTCATTTTTGTTGATGATTTCTCACGTTTTACTTAGATCTACTTTCTCAGGCAAAAATCAAAAGTCTTTCAACTCCTCAAAGATTTCAAAGCACTGGCTGAGACACAATCCGGAAAGAAGATCAAAGTCCTATGAACTGATAACAGAGGAGAGTATGTAAATCATGAGATCCATAATATTTTCCATGAGGCAAGGATTCGGTTCCAGCATACAGTTCCCTACACTCCGTAGTAAAACGGAGTTGTTGAGCAGAAAAACAGATCTCTAAAGGAGATGGCATATTACATGTTGCATGAAAAGTCACAACAACGGAGACTATGGTCTGAAGCACTTAACTATGCAACATACCTCCAAAATAGATCTCCCCATAGATCTGTCAAGGATAAGACCCCCTATGAGGCTTGGAGAAGCCTCAAACCGGAAGTAACCCACTTTCTCATTTTTGGTTCTCGTGCATGGGCCCAGATTCCCTCTTAAAAGAGGAAGGCACTTGATCCATAGAGCACTGAGTGCATTTTTGTTGGATACCCCAACGGTGTGAATGGATATCAGCTTATTGATCTTTCCTTGAACCGGCTCATCATTGAGCGTAGTGTCCAATTCAAGGAAAGTGTCTCACATGTACCTCAACAGCCGCATGCAGTCACCTTCACTCTTCCACCTGTTCGAGATGATGAGCATGCACTAGTTGAATCTTCTTAAGATGAGAGTTTTGATTCAAAGGACTCAAAGGATTCATATTCAGAGTCAGTACATTCAGATGCAGATTCAGAGCATCCATATGCAGTTACAGAGCCAGAGAAGAGACCCAAGTGGGCGCAAACTACTCTTTAGAATGCAGGGGATCTCGTAGGTTATCTAGCCGATACTATGAGGACTCGGTCTGATTTCAAGGAGCCTCTCATTTCACTCACTGCCACTGAACCATTGCCTTCCAAGAATATTTTCTTGGTTCATTCTTCAGATCCACAGTATTATGGTGATGTTGTAGGAAATCCCTTTTGGGAATCCGCCATGCAAGAGGAGTACAAATCCCTCCTCGAGAACCAAACTTGGGATCTGGTTCCCCTTCCTTCTGGGAGGAAACTTGTTAGATGCATATGGGTCTACAGGACCAAGAGCGCAGCAGATGGACAGATCAACAGATACAAATCCAGGCTCTTAGTAGGTTCATGGTATTGACTATTATGAGACCTTCGCTCCAGTAGAGAAGATGGATTCCATAATATTATCACTTGTCATTGCGACAACCAAGAGATGGTAAGTCCATCAGATGGACGTGAAGAATGAATTTCTTCACAGTGATCTCTCTAAGGAGATATACATGGAGCAGCCCCATGGATTTATGCAGGACTCATCTTTGGTTTGTCGACTGAAGAAGTCACTTTATGGCCTCAAACAGGCTCCGAGGGCATGGTATTCCAAGATGGACTCCTACATATTATCACAGAAATTTGTACATTGTAAATCAGACCTGAATGTATACATGCTTAGGATGGCTGATTCACTTCTACTTTTAGTTTTGTATGTCGATGATTTGTTGATCACCAGTTGCTCGACTTCAGTGATTACTGCAGTCAAGAGGATTCTTCATGACAGGTTTTTGATGATGGACATGGGTCCTCTACACTTCTTCCCTGGACTTGAGATCAGTCAGGATGCATCAAGCATCAAACTATCTCAAGCCAAGTATGCACGAGATCTCCTTGAGAGATTTCACATGACAAACTGCAAGTCTTCTCTGACTCCTTTCCTATTAGGATTCAAACTTGAAGATGGCGGGGATACTCCACTAGTTGACAACACACTGTACAGATAGCTAGTGGGGAGCTTGTTGTATCTCACACACTCCAGACCAGGCCTCTCATATGCAGTTGGCTCAATTTCCATGTTAATGTAGGAGCCACATGAGCTGCATTGGAAAGCTGCAAAGCATATCCTTAGATACGTACAGGGCACCATCACCTTTGGAATTCATTATGCAATAGACTCTACATTAGATCTCATTGGTTTTACTGATTCTGACTGGGCTGGTGATAGCATTGATCGCAAGTCCACATCTCGTTACTCACTTAGTCTTAGTTCTGGGCCTATCTGGTGGTCGAGCAAGAAGCAAGCTGCCATTTCTCTATCTTTAGCCGAGGCAGAGTACAGAGGGGTAGTTAACATAACCATTCAAGCTATGTGGCTACAACATTTTCTCACTAAGTTGGTCATTCATTTTCATCAATCGATCGTCATCTGGTGTGACAACCAGAGCACTCTGAGGTTCTGCAGAGATCCAGTTCAGAGGCAGCGGATGAGGCACATCGATGTCCACATGCACTACATCTGGGACTTATAACATGAGGGTATCATCGACTTACAGTTCCATCCTTTAGTAGAATAGATGGCAGACATTTTCACCAAGACCTCCACTGAGTAGAAATTCCATTCTCTGCGAGGTTGTCTTGGAGTGAAGGACATAGTTGCCTAGCAACTGTAGTTCTTCTTTTTACATACATTTTACCTTGAGGGGGGGTTTTCCCATGATTTTTTCCCTCTTTCCTCACTTTATTTTCAATGTATCTTTTGTACTTGGGTACCTAACATGGCCTCATTGTCGGGACCCAATATTTATTTTCACCATAGTGATGTTCAGGGGGGGTGTTGGAGTTACTTCACACACACCTAGGATTTATTTGTCCTAAGTTTATTCCTTTTTTATTATTCATAATTAGTCATTCTCTAGTCTCCTATATTTTAGGGGAGAATATTCCACCTGGAGAATATTCTCTTTCAGTTGACACTTCAGTTTGACTAGTTCAGTTGAGTTTAGATGTTGCATTGGGATCATCACCATGAAACATTGGGATCATCACCATGATAATTNTAGTCTCCTATATTTTAGGGGAGAATATTCCACCTGGAGAATATTCTCTTTCAGTTGACACTTCAGTTTGACTAGTTCAGTTGAGTTTAGATGTTGCATTGGGATCATCACCATGAAACATTGGGATCATCACCATGATAATTTGACCTTGCCTTGGTATCATCACCAGAGTGGTGCATTAGCCTTGATTCCCTGAGTTAACTCCTCACTACTCTTTGTCCAGTCAGTTAACTGAAGACTATTTGACTACTTAATTCAACTAAGTGGAAGTTCACTTCCGTAACTACTTGAGAGACTAGAATAGGTGTCAGTTCACTCCCGTAACTGTTGGTTTGTGTCCAGATCACTCTAGACCACCACTATGGTGCATTGGCTCACCTCAAATTGAACTCATTGAGATATACATAGTATATCATGTGTAAATTATTCATTATTCATAATGGTTAATGAGAATTCTTCCATTCTTTCTCTCCTTCTTCTACCTTCTCCAATTCTCTCTACAAATGTGTGTATTATTGTTTAGATAGATCTATTCTATGTAGGTTCAACACATTTACAGTTGTCATATTATATAAGTTATCGATTTATTTTCTTGCGGGATCCACATATCTCCTTTCCTCGATAGGATCTAATGGTGCAATGACCTTTAAGCCTCCTCCTTCAAAAATCATTTCTCTTTTCTTCAGGTTGATGATCTCATGATTGTCGAATTCCAAATCTAGTCCAAGAAAATATGGGTACAGGTGATTGTTATCCATAATCTCCATGACTTCAAAGTAAGTTACACTGTGCACTCCATCTATATTCATTGGTACTCCTACCACTCTCTTAATCAATATTATCTTATGTTGGTTAGCCAACCTCAATTGGACAATCGACGAGACTAACTTTGGTTCTCCCTAATCTCCCACGTCTGTCTTGGAAGAAAATTGATGTCTGATCCTAAGTCCAAGATGACATTATCCATGCCATATTCTCCTATCTATGCACTTAATCTGGATTTTATGTTTGTCCTCTTATTGCGCAAGAATTCGTTCGCTAATTTATGCATCGTATATACTTATCTTTCTTGTGTACAATGATCAATCATCCCATGCAGTGTATTTAGTGTTGTCTCATCATGCATCAATTCTAAACAAATTTTTATAAAGTTTGTCAAAGTGTTAACGTTCTCGATTGTCCTGTCTGGAATAGTGCAATCATAAATCGATGACATATCGTACATTGGTGGTTTATTTGATGTTGAAGTTATCCAGTCTTGTCCTTGTATCTCCTTTCTTTCTTACTGATAATTTTCCATTTCTTTATGTGGATTTAACGCTAGCATGGGCTCAATTGCTTTCCTTATCCACATTTCCACTCCCTTTTCTGGCAATGAAACCATTTGTTGGCTTGTAGGGGTAGACCTGGGGTTAATCATTAAAATACCAACAAAAACCTTAAATACTGGCCCCTTCGACATAACCTTCAAATCAAGTGAATTCTCACCCAAGGCATCTAAAGGGGCTGCAGGAACCAAGGTTTTGCAGTGATGAGGGGAAGTGAGGTATCCTTCATGTACTTTCTACCAATTACTCATATGTGTATTTCCCATATATTAATAGTTACTTTATCATTAAACATAATCTATTCATGACATTATACCATCATATGTGAACCATACATTCAACATATATCATAAAACATAATAAATTACAAACACGCCATAACACACAGATTTACGTGGTTAACCCAACTTGGGCTACATACACAACCATTGGACTATTATATTATCCATTAATAGTTTTCTTACAACTGCGCACTGCACTATAAGATATGAAACAATAAGATCACCCAAACTTGCCTAATCGTTATGTTGCAATGTGAGTCCACTCCTTAGTCATACCTCATACTTTTTCCTTTGCTCGACTCCCTTACCAAAAAATCACTAGGAAATTTTCATATGTCAAACCCCCTTATACACCAAAAACCCTTTACATATTTATACATAAAAAAAATAGGGCAAATCTCGTTACAAAATTGGACAAAATGTCCTCCAAAACCCAATAGTTTATAATTGTTTTCTTCCTTTTGTGCATTGCTCCATCGTGCATCCTTTTGTTGCACTCTTTGAATCCTTGAAGTCCACTCTCGTCGCATATTCTGGTCCATATTCTAATTTTCATTTACCCTTCGACTTCCTTTTGGCACAAATCCCAAAATGTATCCAAAATGCCTCTCCAACACAAAGCTTACTCACTTTCTTACACACATTCTTACGTACATCAAAGCCTCTGTTCTCCTCACACAACTTTCACACTCACACTTTTTTTTATCTTGATTAAGATATAATTATTTATAGAGTTTCCTTCCTCCATGAATTTTTCACATACACAAAATGTGATTCTGAGGTCAACTCCTAATTTCCATTAAAATCAGGCTTAAAGGAAAATCCTTCCAACTTGTCCCAAATTCCTTCCCTGTTTTGCGCACGGGCTTGCTTATCGTTCATGGAAGAAATATCATCACTTAGTAGCCATTATATATTCCTCCAAATTGAGTCTCAATTGTTTATCCTCTCACTAACCATTGAATCAATACAGTCTTATGCAATTCGTCTTCGACGCTCAGCAGACGTCTGATTTGGATTTTTGATTGATCTCATCCATTGATCTCATTATTTATGCATAAATACAATGCATAGTAACCATAAATCACAATCGTTAGATATGGTCCTTGGGCCACATTTAATATTTGTCATCGATCTATTCCTTTGTTCACTAGGTCATTAGGATATCAGACCCCTGAGCCTTCACCTTTTCATCCACATGGACCATTCATTGTTTTACACATGTCACTTATGTGACCACCTTTCTTCATATACCATGCGTAAGATTCTTAGGTGGGACCCATGTAGATATATAGTTTTCATTTCATCTTGTTTGTGCATCAACCAACAGTCCATATTGCTCATTTTCTCGAGATAAGACTTTTCCTAAGGAAAGGAATATTCTTTAATACCCTTCTCATCAAAGTTGTAGAGCTTCCCCAATATTTTGAACGTCGATTGATAATATCTGATTCCATTCCCCTAAACATTTCAAACTTTGAACTTCGGCACATAAATCAATATAAGAAAAGGAATATTCTTCGATGATTTTTCTTCAAAGTGTAAATAAAAGGGTGAACTATTTCACTATGATGGGAACGACTCCGGAAGAGTTATACATAAAAATCCATGCTCCTAATATTTTGACATGCAAATCAAATAAGGGAATGGAATATTCTTCGATACATTTTTATCAAAGTACAAATTACTTTGTCTACGTTCCTCCTCTGATAGCTATGGCTTCAATAGATCAATGGTCCCTATTAACTCGAAGCTTATTTCATCAAAGTGTCAATGCATCCCAAATTCAATAACTCTGATGGACAGTAGGATCAATGAATGTCATTAACTTGAAGTTTCCTTCATCATCAGACTCCATGTCACCTTGCACTATGCATGTCCTGACACATGGTTCTATACAGTGCATTACATGTGGCATCTCTCGTGTATTTATTACGTCAACCTAACGTGTCCTCCACATGGACTCCTTCCACATTTATTGGATGATGTGGTGCCTCCAAGCTTGTGATGTCATTCCTTCCTATTTCTCTTCTTTGTCCATGTTATGACTTGGCATTGGACACATGGCATTGTCCTTCCTTCTTATGTGTCTTTCCAAGAGTCATCGATCTGACTTATCTAGAGCCGATTTTTGTCATCGATTACTCCATCACTTATAAGAGTGCCATTTTCTGTGACTTACTCAAAAGGCTTGTTTGTCCTTACCCGACGATACTGGGCCCCACTTTGAAACTTACAGTTTGATATAATGTTGGAACACGCCATCTTCCAGATCTGTTGATGTGGTTTACTTTAAGCAAATCCTCTCCGTCAATTGGTTTGTCTATCGACGTCGATGATTTATTTCAATAATCTTGGGTATATTTTTCGACGATCACAATACTTCCCACGTCGACGATAACTCATCGGAAATAAAACCTTTAGTCGAAGCCTCAATGATATGATCTCGGCCATTAATTCTCTAGCCAACTATATCGTTGTCAATCGTTCACTTTAGCTTGTAGAGTGGATTATGAGAGCCAAATTCTACATGCCCAACACATCAAGAGTTAAATTGTCATCTCTATGACCTCAATGACCTTTGTTCCTTCTTGGTTTCTCACACTTCCTCACATACTTTCATAGTCTCACCCTATCAGGTTGTTTCATTCCTTGGATTTGTGCATGGTTCAGGTTCAATCCTTGGAACTGGCATCACATTCTTCTTTCCTTCATCAACGACAATGGTCAGTATCCCCCTTCTTGTGACAACAATGACATCCAAGGATTTCTACATTTGACATAAATGACAACACATTTTAGAACACATTCCAAAATGGAAGTGGGAATTGGTTACGATAGATTTTATTACAAAGTTTCCTAGAACAGTGAAGCAACATGATTCCATCATGGTGGTGGTGGAAAAATTGACTAAGGAAATGCATTTTATTCCCGTGAAGACAACACACAAGGAAACAAACATTGCAAATATTTACATGAAGGAAGTTTTCAAGCTACATGGATTTCTTAAGGAAATAGTTTTTGACATAGATTCCAAGTTTACATCCCAATTTTAGCAAGGTTTGTTCATAGTCTTTGGGACCAATCTAAATCTTAGTACGACGTATCACCTAGAATCATATGGGAAAACATAGAGGAACAATAGGATAATTGAATACATGCTCATAATGTATGTGATTAATCAACCGTCAAAATGAGAAGACTATATCCACTTAGTGGAGTTTTCTTATAATAATGGGTATCAAGCCTCATTAAAAACGAGTCCATTTGAGGCTTTTTATGGCAGGAAATGTAACACACCAGTGAGTTGGGATAACCCAACAGATAGAGCCATCATTGGGCCATATTTGTTAAAGGAAATGGAAGAGAAGATGACAAGCATCAAGCAGAATTTAAAGGCTGCCCAAGATAGGCAGACGAGTTATGCTAACAAAAATAAAAAATTTAGAGATTTTAACTGGGGGAACATGTTTTCTTAAAAGTTAAAGAAAAAATAAGTTCGATAATATTGGGTTGTTTCCTGAAGTTGGCAGTAAGATGTTTTGGGTCTTTTGAAATATTCAAAAATATAGGTCCAATTGCATACATGCGAGGATTTCTTGCATCCATGGGAGTGCATAATGTATTTCATGTGTCATTATTGATGATGATGATGATGATTAACATCCACTAAGACCGAATTGGTCTACCAAACCTTAAGAGGGTAAGTGATTACTTGTGATTCTTTATAATTTTGTTTATGTGCTCAAAAATTATTAAGAGAAGCTTTCCAAGATCACCATAGTGTTTTTGAGTTAAGAGGTTAGGAAGGTTGGTAATGTGACAAATATTTTGAAAATAAGATCTAATATGGGTATAGGCTAGACAATCTAAGAGAAAGTGATTTTCATCTTCAACCTTCTTAGTGTCACAAAGGTGAAACACTCTTTTATCCCATGGCATTTTAGGAATTGACCAATGCCCAGTTTCACTATGGAACTCGTGAGAATTTTTTCTTATCTTAGCAATGCTTTTTTTTTTTTTACACTTGTCAAAACAGATAGATAATTTTGATCTTCTATATTAGGGTTGATTACATCCTTATAATACCTTAATTTTATCTTTTCATCTAACTCTTTATCACACTACATTTTCTCCTTAAATTCTGATTTGACGATATTTTTAATATTATCTTTATTCTACAAAATGGTGTCTTCCATGATTCCCCAATAGCTTAGCCAAGATCAATCATCTTTATGCCATCCTCGCTTGAGTCGATGGTGGTTACGACTCGAATTTGAAGAAATTTAAGGAAGCCTCTTGTCTTCCATGTTATTTAACGTGTTCTTATACATTAGGTATCTAGTCATAGTCATGCTCTCAATGGGGGAGAGGCTTGTTTCTAAGAGGAGGATGGGATAGGGCATATTTCCTTTAATTTTGAAATTATAGGTTATAAAATTATTTTTTATTTTCTCTATCTTTCTCCAGGATTCACGAGAGATACTACAGCCCTAGAATTCACATCCATAAATAATAATAGGTGTGACAAGAGTCTCAAAGAGGAGTGTCTTCTTATCCCAACTCCAAAGATCGTCTGAATTACAATTGTTTTCAAGCCCATAATAAGATTCACATCCCCCAATAATCTTTTTCTCAATGCTATAATTTCAGTTGAGCTTGTGGTGAATATTGATTCCAAGATATTTTTATGAATCCACTTCTTCCAAGTTGTTGTTGTCATATATGAAGGTATCATAAGT
>SNQJ01S0140559.1:34713-55477 GCA_010110895.2 Picea sitchensis
AATCTTAGTACGACGTATCACCTAGAATCATATGGGAAAACATAGAGGAACAATAGGATAATTGAATACATGCTCATAATGTATGTGATTAATCAACCGTCAAAATGAGAAGACTATATCCACTTAGTGGAGTTTTCTTATAATAATGGGTATCAAGCCTCATTAAAAACGAGTCCATTTGAGGCTTTTTATGGCAGGAAATGTAACACACCAGTGAGTTGGGATAACCCAACAGATAGAGCCATCATTGGGCCATATTTGTTAAAGGAAATGGAAGAGAAGATGACAAGCATCAAGCAGAATTTAAAGGCTGCCCAAGATAGGCAGACGAGTTATGCTAACAAAAATAAAAAATTTAGAGATTTTAACTGGGGGAACATGTTTTCTTAAAAGTTAAAGAAAAAATAAGTTCGATAATATTGGGTTGTTTCCTGAAGTTGGCAGTAAGATGTTTTGGGTCTTTTGAAATATTCAAAAATATAGGTCCAATTGCATACATGCGAGGATTTCTTGCATCCATGGGAGTGCATAATGTATTTCATGTGTCATTATTGATGATGATGATGATGATTAACATCCACTAAGACCGAATTGGTCTACCAAACCTTAAGAGGGTAAGTGATTACTTGTGATTCTTTATAATTTTGTTTATGTGCTCAAAAATTATTAAGAGAAGCTTTCCAAGATCACCATAGTGTTTTTGAGTTAAGAGGTTAGGAAGGTTGGTAATGTGACAAATATTTTGAAAATAAGATCTAATATGGGTATAGGCTAGACAATCTAAGAGAAAGTGATTTTCATCTTCAACCTTCTTAGTGTCACAAAGGTGAAACACTCTTTTATCCCATGGCATTTTAGGAATTGACCAATGCCCAGTTTCACTATGGAACTCGTGAGAATTTTTTCTTATCTTAGCAATGCTTTTTTTTTTTTTACACTTGTCAAAACAGATAGATAATTTTGATCTTCTATATTAGGGTTGATTACATCCTTATAATACCTTAATTTTATCTTTTCATCTAACTCTTTATCACACTACATTTTCTCCTTAAATTCTGATTTGACGATATTTTTAATATTATCTTTATTCTACAAAATGGTGTCTTCCATGATTCCCCAATAGCTTAGCCAAGATCAATCATCTTTATGCCATCCTCGCTTGAGTCGATGGTGGTTACGACTCGAATTTGAAGAAATTTAAGGAAGCCTCTTGTCTTCCATGTTATTTAACGTGTTCTTATACATTAGGTATCTAGTCATAGTCATGCTCTCAATGGGGGAGAGGCTTGTTTCTAAGAGGAGGATGGGATAGGGCATATTTCCTTTAATTTTGAAATTATAGGTTATAAAATTATTTTTTATTTTCTCTATCTTTCTCCAGGATTCACGAGAGATACTACAGCCCTAGAATTCACATCCATAAATAATAATAGGTGTGACAAGAGTCTCAAAGAGGAGTGTCTTCTTATCCCAACTCCAAAGATCGTCTGAATTACAATTGTTTTCAAGCCCATAATAAGATTCACATCCCCCAATAATCTTTTTCTCAATGCTATAATTTCAGTTGAGCTTGTGGTGAATATTGATTCCAAGATATTTTTATGAATCCACTTCTTCCAAGTTGTTGTTGTCATATATGAAGGTATCATAAGTGATCTTATTGTATTTAATAATCATGACCTTAGTCTTATCAATATTAACAATCATACCCATATTGGAGAAAAAATCCTTAAGGATTCTTAGTTGGTTTTCAAGATCATGGGGACTCCTTTCCATAAGAACGATATCATCGGCGTAAAGAAGAAGATTGATGACTAGACTAGTAAGTAGGGCTGACACAACCTATTTTTTCTAAGCAATGTTCTAACTTGTCAATGTGTATTCCAAAAAGGGTAGCGATCATGGGACAACCTTGTTTGACTCCAATATTGCAGTTAATCTCTTTCGACCAACAAATTAAATAAACACATGCCTAACCCTTACCACATAATTGATTGGATTGTGATCCAGGTGGAGCACGAAGGAGACTTTCTGCTGGAACCAATACGTATCCTGAACCAGAAAGTCAAATTTCTTAAGAAAACATACATAGTTTTGGCCTCCAGCTTCAGAAGTTTCCAAAGCACATCACAACAAATCACTTATATTTTCATATTGTAGAACTCACGAAGTAGGTTGGATCAACATTCCACGACTACCTAGCATCCCATGGCTGGAACTCACTATGGAACCTCGAGCATCTGAGCTCCGGGATTTCAGAGCTTTGTAGCTTTGGGACTTCAGAGGATTTCACATCCGCACACCCCCAACACCCCGATACATTATCCTATGAACACTTCCATGTCACCTTTGGTGACGTCATTACATCTCGTCAACCCAGCGTTATAAAACTTCTGAAATTTCTTCCTTTCTCTCCTTTATGAACCATTCTTCCAGAGTGTCAAGTCATTAGACTTCAAAATTGGCACCACGCATTCACTGGGACCCACGATTTTCGTACTTGAACTAAGATGTCGAATAGTCACATCACTTAGTGCCTTTCAAATTGTGGGGGCATGCATCTGTGGTTTGGAGTAACCTGCCTTTCATCCCACAATTCTTCTAATGCCGACATGTAACCCCCTGGTAAAACTATGGTTTGGATTGTGGACCGCCCTGGAAAATTAAATCCCATGCAATTTGGGTCCTTAAAATGCCTCTTGGCCATCGATATTGATGTATCGTGATCAAAGCCAGTGTGGGCCCGCTGACCTTTGACCATGTTATGCAACTTCAGGTCCCACATAGTACAATTGTCAACATTCCAGGTGGGGGCACATGGTAGATATAGGAGAGGTCCATGTCACCTCCAAGTGATGTCATCATGACTCACTACTTCGTCTCTTTGGGGCTTCGGGAGTTCTCACCTCATCACAGATTAATTCTCCTGAATGCCGAAATCCTGAACAAGCAATCTGCTAACATGTGAGTCTTCCACTAATCGACAACAATAAATTACTTCGGCTCTTCATGCTTCGGGAGTTTCAACCTCTCCACACTCGTTTTCTCTCGAAGTGATTTCATCCAAAGTCCATGGATTTCCTCCACGTATCCTCTCTCTCAAATCGATGACACAAAGGAAATCCGTTACTCCGAGGATTTCCAAAGGAACTCATGGCTAACCACCTCGCAACTTTTCCATATCTGATGGTCTACGGTGACTTTGTTTCCTCTTGAAGAAATCTTATCTGTTAACTCATTAAACCTTGATATTTTCTACCCCTTTGAATATTTATTCCCACTATCTCTCCTGAGCTTCGTTTCTCGAACCCATTTCTCCTTAGAGGGTTTCTTCAACACTTAATCGACTTTCATATCTTTGCACTCCTTGCAACAGATATTTGTGTCCCTTTCGACACCAATTCACTCTCAAATCTTTGTCTTGATAACCACTAACATGGCCCATCCAGGATCAGTCTCGAAACCATGGCTTTGATACCAATATGTAACATCCCTAGCCACTGACCCCTTCTGGGTATCCTTAAAATTGCCTTTACTTCTCTGATACCATTCCTATGACATTCCCAGCTTTAAACAACAGGCCAGGCCATGCCACCAAGTAACTTTGTGAAACTAATCACATATAAAAATTAACCGTAAGATAAAGATAACATCTGATATTCACACCCACAAATATATATCTATTTACTGCATTTAAACAGAAGAAACATTTAACACATACATGCAACATATATATATACAGTCATTACTCATTAATTATAATGCAAATACAAATACACAACATACAACAAACACAGAATTGGTACTTATCGTTTAATAGATGACCACTAACTGCGTGCAAACCTACCATGAACCTCCCAGCCTTAGACCACGCTGCTTATCACACTCAACAACAAGTCACCTCCGAGATGGGACTAAACTCCATCGGGTAAGGGAATTATAGGCTTGGCAAGGACAACAAGGAATTTTCACCAAACAACAGAAAGGATATTTTATCCCAGGATCCACTTACGCCCACAACCCATAGACCCACATTCCCCACATGCCTACTCCACACTAGAAGGGTACACCTTCACTAATACAATTTCATCGATTACTACACCTCCTTTACCTTGGGCTTCAACAATAGGGTGGACCGAAAGTCTTAGAGTACTTTAGCTTCTACAGGACTCCCTTCTAGGAGAAATCACTTCCCAACAAACTCTCTCACCTGGGAGAGTTGCTCAAAGGCCTAACAACCTACTTCTTTAATTAAGCTTCTAAGAAATAAAAAAACAACATTCAATTGCAAATGGGTGACGGTAGCAACAGAAAATGGGTATGGACACCAAAAATGGAAATAGCCAAATTCTAAGACACAACATGGCTCAGACGAATACAATTGCATCAGGCTTCATAGGATACACACGAGGTAGCTCAAGTATGACCGTGGGATTCCAAAGGTGTGTGCTATATACAGAGGCGATGATGATGGAGAACTAGTTCAATGCATGAATCTCTGGTCAATCGAGAAGGTGACGGACTCCAAGAGAATCGTAAGGGTCGTGAAGAAAATCCAAACTGGTCTAGACGCAAGGATGGGAACAACATCTGAGTGGGAAGTGAACCCCCAATGAGCTAGCTTTCCCAGCTATAAACTACATGCACCCAGGTTGACACATGTCTTCCTGAAGCCACATGAGTTTCATTTAGCAGTTGTTCCCTTTTTTCCTAGGAACTTAGGACAACACGGCTTATGTCAACCATAGCTTTTGGGAAATAATAACAAAATAGTATTCCCTTAGAGGTAAGCCCTCTATATTAGCCCCTAGTCCTAGACACTTATCCTCCTTCCCTTACCCTACCTAGTGGATCTTAGTCCCCCATAACTCTTTTTTGTGTTCGTTCTACACGCAGTAGTGTAATTTTATTAATGATGTGTGTGTTTACATATACAAAATCAGGCTCATTAGCCTTAGCATCTGGCTCACCAGCCTAATAAACACATAAGTCTCTCATATTATAACCACTTGGCTCACTAGGCTATAAACATAATTGCAATTCAACATGGGCTCGGCCTTGGGGTGTTACAATCCCCTCCCCTTATTTTTGCATTGTCCTCGGTGCAACTTATTTACACCATAACATCGAGATTTCCAAAATATTCAAAAATATGTGGGTACTCTTCCTGCATGGAATCTTCATGCTCCCATATTGTGTCCTCGAGACCGTACCAGGTCCACTAGACCTTTACAAGACTTATGGCTCGATTCCAGAGTTGTTTTCTCTTCTGGTCCAATATACACACTGGATGCACCTGCAAGACGCTTTCTTTCTCCACCTGAATCACATTCCAATCAATAACATGATTAGCATCGGGTATATATTTCTTAAGAAATGAAACATGAAACACATTATCTACAGTCATGGATGCAGGTAATAAAAGAATATATGCAATTGGTCCAATCCTTTCTAGGATTTCAAATGGCCCACAATATATGGCTGCCAACTTGGAACAGTTTTCTAGATTCAAGGAACATATGTTGGCTTTCACTTTCAAGAAAACATGATCACCAACTTTAAACTCCCTGTGGGTTCTTCCTTTGTCTAGATATATTTTCTTCCTATCTTGGCAAAACCTTCAAATTCTTCTTACTCTTCAGCATTTTCTCTTCCATTTCCTTGAGCAAATCTGGCCCAATTATTGCTCTATCAGTTGGGTTATCCAAATTTATTTTTGTGTTGCATTTCTTTCCATAAAGTGCTTCAAACAAACTCATCTTTAGTGATGCTTGATACCCATTGTTATAGGAAAATTCTACCAAGTGTAGATAATCTTCCCATTTAAATGGTTTTTCCATCACATACATTTTTAACATGTCATCTATCACTTGGTTCACCCTTTCTGTTTTTCCATCAAAATCAGGATGATAGGTTGTGCTAAAGTTTAAATTCATTCTGAACCCTTTGAATAACCATTTCCAGAACTTTGAGGTGAATTTCAGGTCTCTGTCAAACACAATTGTCTTGGGAATAGCATGCAATCGTGCTACTTCCTCTAGATATATATCAACAACATTAACTACCTTGTGAGTAGTTTTCAATGGAATAATATGGGCTGCTTTTGTAAGCTTATCCACCACCACCATGATGAAATCATGTGGCTTTCTAGTTCTGGTCAATCCTATGATGAAATCCATTGTCACCACTTCCCACTTCCACTCAGGAATGGGTAATGGTTGTAGCAACCCGGCGGGGTGCCTATGTTCATCTTTGACCTTTTGACACTCCATACATCTGGTGATGTATTCTGCAATTTCCTTCTTCATACCTGGCCAAAAGTAATGGATCTTGATTTCTGCCATTGGTTTCTTATATCCAGGGTTCCCAGCATAAGTCACATAATGCATTTCATTCAATATCATAATTCTCAACTCCTGGGAATTAGGTACATAAATTATGTTTTTGTACAAGATTGTTCCATCAGCTTCCAATTTATAATTTTCCACTTTCTATAGCATCTTACCTTATTTTATCTTTGCTACCAATTCCATGTACTGCAAATCTGCATTCGCAACTTCCAAAATGCTTCCTTTAATATCAGTTTGATACATGCTAATGGTCATATAATGTAGTTCATGCACTCTTATGTTGAGTGCATCAGCCACTTTGTTCTCCTTTCCTTTGATATGCTTGATATCAAAGTCATACTCACAAAGGAATTCCAACCATCTACTGTTCCTAGCATTCAAGGTTCTCTAATCAAACAAATACTTCAGACCATTATGGTATGTCCTCAGTTCAAACCTCCTTTCCACAAGGTAGTGCCTCTATTTTTTCAGGGTGTGCACTATGGCTGCCAACTCCAAATCATGAGTTGCATAGTTCTTTTCATGATCCTTCAAATTTTTGGATTCATAACATACCAAAAACCCAGTCTGACTGAGGACTGCTCCCAATCCTTCTTTGCATGTGTATGTACACACTACAAAATATTCATTTGGATCTGCAATCCTCGGGATTGGAACACTGGTTAACAGCTGCTTCAATTGATGGAAGCTTCTTTCACATTCTTTTGTCCATTGAAATTTCTTCTCCTTCCTTTGCAAGGAAGTGATGGGGTGAGATATTCTTGAGAAACCTATAATGAACCTTCTGTAATAGCTAGCTAGACCCATAAAGGATCTAACTTCTGTCACATTCTTCGGCACTGACCATTCTCTAATGGATTCTATCTTCTCAAGATCGACAACTATCCCATATTTTGAAATGATATGTCCAAAATAATGGATCTGTTTTTGATGGAATGATCACTTGCTCAATTTGGCTTACATTTGGTGTTCTCTTAGCACCTGCAACACCATCCTTAGATGAAATTCATGCTCTTCCTCCAACTTGGAAAATACAAGGATGTCATCCAAAGAGACAATGGAAAAATTGTCCAAATATTCCATGAAAAGACCATTCATTAAGAACATGAAAACAACGAGTGCATTTGATAACCCAAATGGCACAACTGTGAATTCATAATTACCATACCTTGTTTTGAAGGTGGTCTTGTTGATGTCTTCATACTTTATTCTTACCTAGTGGTACCCTGACCTGAGATCTATTTTTGAAAATATCTTGGCATCCTTCAACTGATCAAAGAGATCATCAATCCTTGGCAAAGGATACTTGTTCTTAATAGACACTTTGTTCAACTATCTGAAATCGATGCAAAATCTCAACATCCCATATTTCTTCTTCATGAACAAGAATGGGGCATGCCAAGGTGGCACACTTGGGCATATATACCCATTCTTCAGAAGTTCTTCAAGATGCAATTGCAATTCTTTCAGCTCTGGTGTACTCATTTTGTAAGGAATTTTTTACGGTAGAGCTGCTCCAGGCATCAAGTTTATAGAGAAATCAATATCTCTCTTCAGGGGTAGTCTGGGTACCTCATAGAATACATCTTCAAAATCTTTTAATATTGCATGGTATTCAATATTTGACACCTTATCCTTAGGTGCTTCTTCCATATGAGCTGCAAATATTTGGCAACCCTTCCTATAACACTTATTCAACTGCATTGCTGAGATTTATCTGACAATAACTAC
Organism: Picea sitchensis; assembly: GCA_010110895.2. Classification (NCBI taxonomy): domain Eukaryota; kingdom Viridiplantae; phylum Streptophyta; class Pinopsida; order Pinales; family Pinaceae; genus Picea; species Picea sitchensis. The sequence goes on from SNQJ01S0140559.1 coordinate 42,795, forward strand.
CCTTAGGATTCCCTGCACTTTCCTTGGGTTTCCTTCCTCATCCAGGTAATTAAATTCCTTGTTACGATAGTCTAATATGGATTGGTGTTGGTCCAACCAATCGATCCCAATTAGATAGTCATAGGAACTTAAAGGTAAGATATTGAATTCATCCCTTGTGCTCAGTCCATTCATGTCCACTAGACAAGACTTAACCAACTCAACAACCTTTCTCTTGGTTCCTATAGATAGCTACACTAACCAATATTTTCCATGCTTTCTTCTTGGAAAATACAAACTTTCTACCATTCTAGGATCTATATAACTATGACTAGCTCCTGAATCGTTTAAAATAGTAATGGTTTGGTTGTTGATCATACCTTCCACTTCAATCATATGTGACTGATATTTTGGTTGCGTGTTGTACAGGACTACGTAGATCCTTGATACACTTCTGCCCATGTCCTCCATTGTTTCTTCCTGTTGAACATTGTGGACATCTCTCACTTTGTCATTTTTGTGGGGGAAATCTTTGTACCTATGATTTCCTTTACAACCCAAACATTCCATAGGTGGTTATCTTGGAATTTGCCCACCTACTTTAGCCTTCCTGGGTTCTCTAAAACCTGGTTGTCTTTGAGGGTTATTCTTGAAAAATGGTGGCTTAGTTCCCTTCTTCCTCTAATCCATCTTGAATTTTTTCTTGTCTTCCTAAGCCTTCCAGAAAGTGGGCTTTTCTCTTTGTTGCTCATACAATCATTTTTCTCTCCTTATAGTTTCTTCCATAGTTTTAGGATCATCATATTGGATCTTGTCACTGATGAAAGATGGTAGTCCACTCGGATACCTTTGAATTTTGATAATCTCATCTTTGATGAAAGGGACATACTTCAACAATTCCAAAAACCTTCGCTCATATTCATTGATGGTCATGCTACCCATCTTGAGTTCAAAGAACTCTTTCATCTTTATGTCATAGTATCTCTTAGTCAAGTATTTATTTTCGAAATGCTTCTTGAATTCCTTCCAAGTAACATTTTTATCTTTAATGTGTTGCACCTACACAAGTTGATCCCACCACATGGATGTCTTTCCTTTCAGTTGATACATTGCAAATATTCCTTCTTCATGAGAGGAATAATTCTGCAATTGGAAATATTTCCTCATGCCAAGGAGCCATGTCTCGGCATCTTCCTCCTTCTTGTGCTCTCCATCAAATGTAGGAGGTTTAATCTTGTTCATTTCACCCTCCAGTTCATCCAATCCATATATCCTATGATTTCTATTAGGATGGGCTTGAACTACTGTGTTCCCTCCTCTTGGAGTGCCCTTGGGAGTGATGATAGTGTCTTCCAACATTCCTTGATTTCCTCTTCTCATCAGGAGACCTATGACTTCTTGATTTACTGGAGTCACTCTCCTTATCAAATTTCTTTACGATTCTTTCCAGACTCCGCATCAACTTTATGTTGAATTCTCCCTGTTGCTCCCTAGATTTTATGAGATTTTTGTTATCTGCTTTGTGAGTCTGGACATATTTCTGCAAGTTTTCAATGATTTTCATCATGCTTCCCTCCTTATCTATCTCTTCTCCATGCCCATTGGAGTTCGATCCTTCACCTCCCAAATGGACATCCATTCCTTTAGCTTCATTCTCTGAACTGAAAGCATTATGTGCCTCCTTCATTTCGATGCACCGTGGAATAATTTGGTTGGGCTCTGACAATCGTTAACTCTGCAAACACAATGTGCAGTCAATCAAAATTTGCCAGGCCATCAATCCTTAACAAATTCCATAGTATTCATAAACCAATATGACGCAAAGAAAACTTTTAGATTTCATTATGCGGTTCTCGATCAATCAAAAATCCTCGCGGATATTTTCTTTCTGAGATATACTATGTTCCGCAATAATTTGTGGGTACTAGCCCCTTTCTCTTAGCCCCCAACCCATGCGACCATGGGTTGTGGCTAGGCGCTAGGTCAATAGGCTCTTTTTGGGATTTTGAGCCTTTGGCTTCGGAAGTTTCCAAATCACATCACAACAAATCACTTGTAGTTCCGGATTGACGAACTCGTGAAGTAGGGTGGATCAACAGTCCATGACTACCCAGCATCCCACGACTGGAACTCACTATTGAACCTCAAGTATCTAAGCTACGGGATTTCAGAGCTTCAGAGCTTCGGGACTTCAGAGGATTTCACATCTGCACACCCCCAACACCCTAATCCATTAACCTTCGAACACTTCCATGTCACCTTTGGTGATGTCATTACATCTCGTCACCCCGACGTTATGAAACTTTCAAAATTTCTTCCTCTCTTTCCCTTATGAACCATTCTTCCAGAGTGTCAAGTCTTTGGACTTCAAAACTAGCGTCGTACATTCACTAGGACCCATAGTTTCCTTACTTGAACTAAGATTTTGAATAGTCACATCACTTAGTGCCTTTCAAATTGCAGGGGCATGCATTTGCGGTTTGGAGTAACCCACCTTTCGTCCCACAAATCTTCTAACACCAACATGTAACCCCCTAGTAAAACTGTGGTTTGGATTGCGGGACGACCCTGGAAAATTAATTGTCATGCAATTTGGGTCCTCGCAATGTCTCTTGGCCATCAATCTTGATGTATCATGATCAATGCTAGTGTGGGCCCGCCGAACTTTAACTATGTTATGAAACTTCAGGTCCCACATAGTACAGTTGTCAACATTCCAAGTGGGGGCACATGGAAGGTATAGGAGAGGTCCATGTCACCTCTAGGTGACATCATCATGACTCACTACCTCGGCTCTTTGGGGCTTCGAAACTTTGGGCTTCAATATTTCTCGCCTTAGCACACACTAATTCTCCTGAACGTTGAAATCTCGAACAACCAATCTGTTGACATGCATGTCTTCCGTCGATCAACGTCTATAAATTACTTTAGTTCTTCAGGCTTCGGGAGTTTCAACCTCTCCACACTCATTTTCTCACGAAGTGATTTCACCCGAAGTCCAATGATTTCCACCACGTATCCTCTCTCTCAAATCGACGGCATAAATGAACTATGTTACTCCACGGATTTCCAAAGGAACTCATGGCCAACCACCTTGCAACTTTTCAAGATCTGACGGTCTAGGGTGACTCTATTTCCTCTTGAATAGATCCTAGTTGTTAACTCGTTAAACCTTGAGAGTTTCTCCCCATTTGAATATTTCTTCCCACTATCTCTCCTGATCTTTGTTTCAGGAACCCATTTCTCCTTAGAGGGTTGATTCGACACTTAGTCGACTTTCAGATCTGTGCACTCCTTGCAACAGATGTTTTCATCCCTTTTGACACCAATTCACTATGAAATCTTTGTCTCGATAACCACTAACATGGCCCATCCAGGCGCAGTGTCGAAACCATGGCTTCGAAACCAATTTGTAACATTCTCGACCACCGACTTATACCGGGAAACGCTACCCAAAAAATCCTTAAACTTGCCTTTACTTCCCTGATACCATTCCTATGACATTCACAGCCTTAAAGAGCAAGTCAAGCCATGCCACCGAGTAACTTTGAGGAAATAATCACGTATAAAAATTAACCAGAAGATAGAGATAACATCTGGTATTTCACACCTATAAATATATATATATATAGGCATTACTCATTAATTATAATGCAAATACAAATACATAGCATACAACGAACACAGAATTGGTACTTATATTTTAATAGATGACCACTAACTATGTGCATACCTTCCATGAACCTCCCAGCCTTAGACCATGCTTCTCATCACGCTCCACAGTGGGTCACCCCTGAGATGGGACTAAACTCCACCAGGCAAGGGAATTATAGGCTTGGCAAGGACAACAAGGAAGTTGCACTAAACAATAGGAATGATCTTTTACCCTAAGAGCCACTTATGCCCACAACCCACAGACCCTCATTCCCCACATGTCTGCTCCATCCCAAGAGGGTACACCTTCACTAATACAAATCCATCAGCTACTACACCTCCCTTACATTGGGTTTTAGCAACAGGCTTGACCAGAAGTCTCAGAGTACTATAGCTGCTACGGGACTCCCTTCCAGGAGAACTCACTTCCCAACAAACTCTCTCACCTGGGAGAGTTTCTCACAAGCCTGACAACCTACTTCTTCAATTCATCTCCTAAGAAACAAAGAAACATCATTCAGCTGCACACGAGTGATGGTAGAAACATAAAATGGGTATGGACACCGAAAATGGCAACAACCAAACGCTACGACACAACACGGCTCAAACAAATAAAATTGTTTTGGGCTTCACAGGAGACACATAGGGTAACTCAAGTACGACCACAGGATTCCAAAGGTGCATGCTATATACAGAGGCGATGATGATGGATAATTGGTTCAATGTGTGAATCCCTGGTCAATTAGGAAGGTGACAAACTTCTAGAGAATCGTAAGGGTTGTGAGGAAAATACAAATTGGTCTGGACACAAGGATGGGAACAACACCCAAGTGGGAAGCGAACCCCCAATGAGATGGCTTTCCCAGATATAAACTACATGCACCCAAGTTGACACATGTCTTCCTGAAGCTGCATGAGTTCCACTTAGCACTCGTTCCCCTTTTTCCCAAGAAATTAGGACAACACGGCTTATGTAAACCATATCTTTTGGGAAATAATAATAAAATATTATTCCCTTAGAGGTAAGCCCTCTAGCTTAGCCCCTAGGCCTAGACACTTAGCCCCCTTCCCTTACCCTACCTAGTGGAGCTTAGTCCCCCATAACTCTTCTTCGTGGTCGGTCTACATGCAACAATGTAATTTTATTAATGATGCGAGTGTTTACATATACAAAATCAGGCTCATTGGCCTTAACATATGGCTCACCATCCTAATAAACACATAAGTCTCTCAGCTTATAACCACTCAGCTCACCAACCTATAAACATAATTTCAATTCAGTAGGGGCTCGGCCTTGGGGTGTTACATGGTACATCCTGATGAACTAAAGGGGGTACACTCCTTGGGTCAACAAGTTGAGAATAATGAAAGATTATAGTCGGGACTGTTGTTGAAGGGTAAAGATTACCAAATTTCTTTTATTTTCTAAGTATTGTGATGTAAATTTATATATGTATTTTTGCATGGTATGGTGCATCGAGAACGATTCTCAATTATAGGGGAGGGGGGATGTAACATCCCCACTATAATCAGATGTTTAATTAATGCATAATGTAGATATAAATGCAGCTATGGCCAAGCAATGTAAATGTGGAATGTATTTTCCTGAATTGTAAATAAATATAATGTTATACCAGTTGTTGGGATATGGAAAGTATAGGGGATGATTAATCCACAAGAGAGGGGAATGCCTAGAGTGTATCCAAGAAGGGTCCAAGGGGGAAATAATTTATGGGTATTAATTAAAACCCACATTTCTGAATTTTATTATCATTTAGGGAAAACTTTTGTTTTTTGGTTGAATGTGTGAGACTCCAATCATTGAATACCTGCCATAGGGTGTGTATGAGAGTCAGATCCCTTAGTTATTGGAGATCACAAGGCTAAAGTACAGTCAACATTGGGCAGAGTGAGCAGTCAACTATTTTGGGAAAGGAGAGGAAATTCGTATGGGTAGTAACAGGCAGTTTTAGACATTCAATTTTTACATGAACAACAAGAGAAAATAAGTAAGAAGAGCTTGGGAGCTGGAACAACAAGGCTGGGCGAATTCTGGAGCATGTTGGAGCATTTTTGGAGTATTTTGCAGCTAGAAATTGAAGAACTATTTTGTTAGGCCTAATGAGTGAACTCACGAGTGAGTTGCACTGGAACAATAATTTGTTGATGTTGTTTTTGTTGTTGGTTTTCCTAGCAGTGATTTCCCTTGAGTTCCTAGCTTAGAGATTCCTAGCTACATGTGATAGAGACACCCTGATAAACGAATGGAATGCTCGATGGACTGAGAGAATGAAGGGGTACATTCTTTGGGTTGGGAAGGTCAAGAGAAAGAGAGTCATAGATTATTTTAGGGGCTAAATTTCGCCAATGGGCTAATATTGCATGGGTTTTCCCAAAAAACGATTCGCCAATTTCCATTTTTCTAAAAACGATTTGCCCAAATTCTATAGAACAAAATTATTTTACCTTTAAAATCGCCAAAAAATTATAGAAACTATTTAAAATCCTTAGAAATTTGAATATTTTTACAAAACTATCCAAACATTTTACATTTTGCATATTAAGGACTAGAAAAATTTGCCCATGTTTCTAAATTTTAATATGAATTTCCATCCTTAAAATTATCCTTGAAGAGAGCTGGATGAAATTTAGTATAGCCATGGTTGTGCATTTAATCTATGAATGGGAATGGATTTATATATTGTTATAGATGTTTTATCATTTGCTTGCATGCTTGTTGAGAAGGCTATAGATGCATTTAATTATGGGTATCATAAGTTAGTTGAAAAATATGTTTAAATAGTAGCTAAGAAGCTACAGGATTTTGTTTAGCAAAAGAAAAAAAACATTATGTGTTTTTCCACAAGTAACGTTCCCTAGTTAAGTTGGGGAAGTTACGCAATCATGAATCAATTGAAGACAATCTCAGAGGTTTACTTTCTCCCTTACACATCCTCATCCATTCTCATATATTTTGTTACCTCTAGATCATATTTTAGTCCTTTGGATGGTTTCACTAACCATTGTACAAGCCCTCTACTACAACTAGTATATCAGTCACCCATCATGGTGTGACTATGGTAGGCATCAAAACTACACATCATAGCTCTCAGGGAGTGTGAGTATAACTCCATTCATCTCCTTAAAGTTCAACATTAGATTCTTTACCCACCTCAGCCTTTGCTAGGCTCTATGGCCCCATGGCCTTATTAGGATGGTACTATGCCCCTCTGGGAATATCATAAGGTACATTGACCTACATACCCCAGGAACCTTGAAAGGTTGACCCAACCCCATCCACAACTCCAACTAGCCACCCAACACTAGGTATTGAAATTACATCATTAAAATTCTATGAGAAAGTATAAATCCAACTATGTTATGAGATTTTCAATATCAAACGAGGTAAAGAAAACACTACTTATTGAATTTCAATATAGCATTACTGATTGAATTTATCCACAATGCATAAAGTGTTGCTTATGTAGAAATTTTTCCTTCATGGTTATAGGCTCCCAAGAGATCTTTAATGAACCATACCTCCATGCCCATAGAGTGCCACTCTTGTCCAGTTCCACCTTACATCATGGAACTGAGCATTAGTTATAATCATAACATCACAATCACGTCATAAATAGAAAATAAATGATTGCTACCACATGTCAGCATATTTATGTCATAGTATCTCTTAGCCAAGTATTTCTTTTTGAAATACTTCTTGAATTCCTTCCAAGTAACATTTTTCTCTTTAATTCACTGCACCTGCACAAGTTGATTCCACCACATTGATGCCTTTCCTTTCAGTTGATACATTGCAATTCTTCCTTCTGTATGAGAGGAATAATTCTACAGTTGGAAATATTTCCTCATGCCAAACAGCCATGCCTCGGCATATTCCTCCTTCTTGTGCTCTCCATCAAACTTAGGAGGTTTAATCTTGTTCATTTCACCCTTCAATTCATCCACTCCATATCTCCTATGCTTTATGGTAGGAGATGGGCTTGAACTACTATGTGCCCTCCTATTGGAGTGCCCTTGGGAGTGATGATAGTGTCTGCCAACACTCCTTGATTTCCTCTTCTCATCAGGAGACTTGTGACTTCCTGATTTATTGGAGTCACTCTCCTTATCCAATTTATTTTCGATTCTTTCCAGACTCCACATCAGCTTTATGTTGAATTCTCCCTATTTCTCCCTGGATTCTATGAGATTTTTGTTATCTACTTTGTGAGTCTGGACATCTTTCTGCAAGTTTTCAATGATTTTCATCATGTTTCCCTCCTTATCTATCTCTTCTCCATGCCCATTGGAGTTCGATCCTTCAACTCCCAAATGGACATCCATTCCTTTAGATTCATTCTCTGAACTAAAATCATTACGTGCCTCGTCTATTTTGGTGCATCATGGAATAATTTGGTTGGGTTATGACAATCATTAACTCTGCAAACACAATGTGTAGTCAACCAAAATTTGTCAGACCATTAGTCCTTAAAAAATTCCACAGTATTCATAAACCAATCTGATTCAAAGAAAAATTTCAGATTTCATTCTGTGGTTCTCGATCAATCAAGAATACTCACAGATCTTTTATTTCTGAGCTCTACTCTATTCTGCAATAATTTTCGGGCACTAGCCCCTTTCTCCTAGCCCCCAACCCATGTGACCAAGGGCTATGGAAAAGTGCTAGGTCAATAGGTGCTTATTCGGGACTTCAAGCCTCCGGATTTAGAAGTTTCCAAAGTACATCACAACAAATAACTCAGAGTTCCAGATTGACGAACTCACGAAGTAGGGTTGATCAACATTCCACGACTACCCAGCATCCCATGGCTGGTACTCACTATGGAACCTCAAGCATCTGAGCTCCGGGATTTTAGAGCTTCGAAGCTTCGGTACTTTAGAGGATTTCAAATCCGCACACACCCAACACCCTGATCCGTTAAACTCCAAACAATTCCATGTCACCTTTGGTGACATCATTACATCTTGTCACCCCGATGTTATGAAACTTTTGAAAGTTCTTCCTTTCTTTCCCTTATGAACCATTCTTTCAGAGTGTCAAGTGTTCGGACTTCACAACTGGCACCACGTGTTCACTGGGACCCATGGTTTCTGTACTTGAACTAAGATGTCAAATAGTCACATCACTTACTGCCTTTCAAATTGTGGGGGCATGCATCCACGGTTTGGAGTAACCCACCTTTCATCTCGCAATTCTTTTGACGCCGAAAAGTAACCCCCTAGTAAAACCATGGTTTGGATTGCAGGACCACCCTGGAAAATTAACTCCCATGCAATTTGGGTCCCTACAATGCCTCTTGGCCATCAATCCTGATGTATCATGATCAATGCCAGTGTGGGCTCGCCGACCTTTAACTATGTTATGCAACTTCAGGGCCCACATAGTACAACTGTCAACATTCTAGGTGGGGACACGTGGAAGGTATAGGAGAGGTCCACATCACCTCTAGGTGATGCCATCATGACTCACTACTTCGGCTCTTCGAGGCTTCACAGATTTTGGCTTCAGGAGTTCTTGCCTCAACACACACTAATTCTCCTAAACGCCGAAATCCCGAACAACCAATCTGCTAACATGTGTGTCTTCCATCGATTGACGAATATAAATTAATTTGTCTCTTCAAGCTTCGAGAGTTTCAACCTCTCCACACTCATTTTCTCCCGAAGTGATTTCACCCGAAGTGCACGAATTTTCGCCACGTATCCTCTCTCTCAGATCGACAACACAAATGGACTCCATTACTCCATGGATTTCCAAAGGAAGTCACAGCTAACCGCCTTGCAACTTTTCCATATCTGACGATCTGGAGTGACTCTATTTCCTCCTAAATAAATCCTAGTAGTTAACTCATTACACCTTGAGAGTTTCTACCCCTTTGAATATGTATTCCCACTATCTCTCCTAAGCTTCATTTCTCAAACCCATTTCTCCTTAGAGGGTTGCTTCAACACTTAGTCAACTTTCGGATCTGTGCACTCCTTGCAACAGATATTTGTGTCCCTTTCGACACCAATTCACTCTAAAATCTTTGTCTTGATAACCACTAACATGGCCCATCCATGCTTAGTGTCGAAACCATGGCTCCGATACCAATTTGTAACATCCCTGACCACTGACCCCTGTCGGGTAACGCTACCCAAACAATCCTTAAACTTGACTTTACTACTCTGATACCATTCCTGTGACATTCCTGACCTTAAACAGCAAGCCAGGTCATGCCACCGAGTAACTTTGCGGAAATAATCACATATAAAACTTAACCGGAAGATAGATATAACATCTGGTATTCACACCTATAAATATATATCTATCTAATGCATTTAAACAGAAGCATCATTTAACACACACACACACACACACACATATATACAGGAATTACTCATTAATTATAATGCAAATACAAATACACAGCATACAATGAACACATAATTGGTACTTATCTTTTAATAGACAACCACTAATTGCGTGAAAACCTTCCACGAACCTCCCAGCCTTAGACCATGTTGCTCATCATGTTCAACAGTGGGTCACCCCCGTGCTGGGACTAAACTCCACTGGGCAAGGGAATTCTAGGCTTGGCAAGGACAACAAGGAGGTTGCACCAAACAATAGAAATGATCTTTTATCCCATGAGCCACTTACGCCCACAACCCACAGACCGTCATTCCCCACACGCCTACTCCACCCCAGGAGGGTACACCTTCACTAATACAAGTCCATTGGCTACTACACCTCCCTTACCTTGAGCTATAGCAACAGGCTTGACCAAAAGTCTCAGAGTGTTGTAGCTGCTACAAGACTCCTTCCCAAGAGAACTCACTTCCCAAAAAACTCTCTCACTTGGGAGAGTTATTCACAAGCCTGACAACCTGCTTCTTCAATTCATCTCCTAAGCAACAAAGCAACATCATTCAACTGCACACGGGTGACGGTAGAAACAGAAAACGGGTATGGATACCGAAAATGGCAACAACCAAATGCTAAGACACAACATGGATCAAACGAATACAATTGTGTCAGGCTTCACAAGAGACACACAGGGTAACTCAAGTGAGACCATAGGATTCCAAAGGTGAGTGCTAGATACAGAGGTGATGATGATGGAGAACTGGTTCAATGTGTGAATCCCTGGTCAATCGGGAAGGTGGAAGACTCAGAGAGAATCGTAAGGGTCATGAGGAAACTTCAAACTGGGCCAGATGCAAGGATGGGAACAATGCTCGAGTGGGAAGAGAACCCCCAACGAGCTGGCTTTCCCAGCTAAACTACATGCGCCCAGGTTGACACATGTTTTCCTGAAGCTGCATGAGTTCCACTTAGCACTCGTTCCCCTTTTCCCTAGGAACTTAGGACAACACGGCTTATGTCAACCATAGTTTTTGGGAAATAATAATAAAATATTATTCCCTTAGAGGTAATCCCTCTAGCTTAGCCCTTAGTCCTAGACACTTATCCCCCTTCCCTTACCCTACCTAGTGGAGCTTATTCTCCCATAACTCTTCTTCATGGTTGGTCTACACGCAACAATGTAACTTTATTAATGATGTGAGTGTTTACATATACAAAATCAGGCTCATTGGCCTTAGCATCTAGCTCACCAGCCTAATAAACACATAAGTCTCTCAACTTATAACCACTCGGCTCATGAGCCTATAAACATAATTGCAATTTAGCAGGGGCTCGGCCTTGGGGTGTTACATGGTGCATCATGATGGACTAAAGGAAGTGAAGGGGGTGCACTCTTTGGGTCAACAGGTTGAGAATAATGAAATATTATGGTCGGGACTATTGTTGAAGGGTAAAGATTGCCAAATTTCTTTTATTTTCTAAGTATTGTGATGTAAATTTATATATGTATTGGCATGGTACAGTGCATCGAGGACAATGCTCAATTATAGGGGAGGGGGGATGTAACATCCCCACTATAATCCGATGTTTAATTAATGCATAATGTAGATATAAATGTGGTTATGTCCAAGCAATGTAAATGTGGAATGTATTTTCCTAAATTGTAAATAAATATAATGTTATACCAGTTGTTGGGATATGGACAGGATAGGGGATGATTAATCCACAACAGAGGGGGAATTCCTAGAGTGTGTCCAAGAGGGGTCCAAGGGGGGAATAATTTATGCATACTAATTAAAACCCACATTTGTGAATTTTATTATCATTTAGGGAAAACTTTTGTTTTCTAGTTGAATGTATGAGACTCCAATCATCGAATACCTTCCATAGGGTGTGTGTGAGAGTCACATCCCTTAGTTATTAGAGAGCACAAGGATAAAGTACAATCAACATTGGGCAGAGTGAGCAGTCAACTATTTTGGGAAAGGAGAGGAAATTTGTATGGGTAGTAACAGCCAGTTTTAGACATTCAATTTTTACATGAACAACAAGAGAAAATAAGTAAGAAGAGCTTGGGAGCTAGAACAACAAGGATGGGCGAATTTTGGAGCATGTTGGAGCATTTTGGAGCTAGAAATTGAAGAACCAGTTTGTTAGGACTGATGAGTGAACTCTTGAGTGAGATACACTAGAACAACAAGTTGTTGATGTTGTTTTTGCTGGTGGTTTTCCTAGCAGTGAGTTCCCTTGAGTTCCTAGCTTAGAGATTCCTAGCTACATGTGATAGAAAGACCCTGATAAAAGAATGGAATGCTCGATGGACTGAGAAGAATGAAGGGGTACTTTATTTGGGTTGGGAAGGTCAAAAGGAAGAGAGCCATAGATGATTTTAGGGGCTAAATTTTTCCAATGGGCTAATTTTCCATGGGTTTTCCCAAAAAACGATTCGCCAATTTCAATTTTTCTAAAAACGATTTTCCCAAATTCCATAGAATAAAATTATTTTACCTTTAAAATCGCCAAAAAAATATAGAAACTATATAAAATCCTTAGAAATTTGAATATTTTTTACAAAACTATCGCCAAACATTTTACATTTTGCATATTAATGACTAGTAAGATTAGCCCATGTTTCTAAATTTTAATATAAATTTCCATCCTTAAAATTATCCTTGAAGAG
>SNQJ01S0140560.1:1399-23181 GCA_010110895.2 Picea sitchensis
TCTGTGTCACTTAGGTTTTTAGCATACCTCAGCCACCTCTTTAACAATTGTTGTTGTTCTCTTTCCAACAGTATCTGAATAGGCCATTTCACCTTATTCTTCATGGGTGACTCATACACCGAATGCACTTTTCCATCTTGTTGCATTTTAAATGCAACATTCTCCATTCTTGCTCTTACTTCCTGGATTTATTTATCCATCTCTGCCCTGCTTTCCTGCTATTGGTATTTGCCTTGAACACACTTTCGACCTGCAGTAGATATTTTCACCCTCTTATTTCCCTCCTAAAAAGTCTATGGATGACTCTTCATTCGAGAGCATCTCCATATTCTCTCACAGCTCACCTGGTTGTCTATTGACTGTTGCAGACTTGCAACAATCCTTCACATAGAGCCTTAGTACTCTGCCTTATTTTCAGCTGTTGTCCTCAAGTGAACGTATGCTTTTGATACCACCTGACATTACCAGATTATATATTCTATCTCCTTTGCCTCTCGCTACTTGTTGTCTACAGATAGAAGGATGCTATGATACCAATTGGTGCACCTACCCCCCCTACCTAGCGGGGTTCTGTGGACCACCCCATCACTGGATATTCTCTATCTTGAAGTTGGAGCAGCTCTTCGATTCCCTGCTAGAATCTCCAATACAAATCCACAGGTCCTTATGTCAAACTCTGCCCGCGCAAATTAGCACTAGGTGCAAGCTTAATCCACGCGACCACTAGCTATGACCGCACACCTATCAAAAGGTGCGTCGTGACTTTGTGTTTCCCGAAAGAGTGCTTGATCATCCATCCGATCTCTGAAGCTCTTCTTGCATCAGATCAACGATCCACAATCCGAGTGATCCGATGGTCTAGATCACCTCTTCACGAATCAAGACTTCACATTTTGCGAAGTTGGAAGATCACTCACCTACCTTATTTCAATCCCTGGTATCCCACATTATCCCTAAACAATCAACAATCTATTCTCTCTACTCGATCAACGACTATGGTCAAATCACGAACTTGGATTTCGCGAATCCTCACGACTCTTCCCTTTGATCTTTCCACTCTGCGAGTCAGCGAAATGTTGATCTCTCGCCACGTTCTCTGTCTCGATGGACGGTCCCGATGATTTCAGAACTTCGCGACTTCGCAAAGTCCACTCTCCAGTGAAAATCCAAAGGGTGTAAACCTCGTGTACGTTCCACTAGATCGAATGACTGTTGGTAATCTCTTTGAGATCTAGTGGCTGAGATCTGTTTCCTCCTGTGTTCTCTTCTTTTGAGCGTCTGGATGTAGATCTAACAGTCCAAATACCTTCCTCTGTAGCTGATCTAACGGTTGTTGTTGCTTCTCCTCCTAAGCTTGCAATTTATCTCGACTTTGGAAGAATTAAAATTTATTCAAAGGCCTCAATCTTTGATTCCTCTACGAGCCCAACTACTTGGGTCTCATCTGCATTCTGAAGACATTGCCTCTCCTAAGATTTGGAAATGAAATCAAACCTCGCCCTGGCACTCATTTGCGTTCTGCATGCGACTTTTCACTATCTCTTCTGAGCTTCTTGAACCTACCCAGATTTTAAGGGAATCGACCCTTTGCTTCCTTAGAAGACTTTTGGTGCCCTCCTGCCACACTCTACACTCAACCTCTTGATCTTTCGATTTTGAAACAAGTTCTCCCTGCGCACATTCCTTGTTCTCTGACTAGCCTTCAGATGGATTTCTTTAAATAATTCGTCTGAGTGTTGGCCTGGTGCACTTATTGCATAGGTATTTCTCTAGAGTGCTTAGTAACTCTACTTATGTTCCTCTTGTTCCTCGAAGGGATATAAGTGTCCTCTTGGAAACTTATGCTCAAGCACTCCTTCCTGAGCTGCCAGAGTATTGAATAACTATGTGAGTGTCTCTCCTTGACACTTCTCTTTTGTCTGAACTCGAAACATAGTTCTCTTGTGTAGTACTTTCACCTATTCAATGCCCTCCTGACAAATCTCTACAAAACCTTCAATACTCCTGTCTCTATGTGCTTTCTTTTGCACAGTCTTCCCTATAGATTATTCAGTCACTCTGAGGCTCCTCTTGAGTTTGCAGACTATCCTGGTGTGTCCGCCTGGCACATTCTCCTCTAAACTCAACCAGAGATTCAGATGTGCACTCCTTGCATTGGCTACAAAGCTTCTAACATCTTGTTGTGCACTCCTTGCACTGCCTAAAGAACCTAGAAACAATTTAACGAACTCACAGACAATAGATTCTTTCTATCCATGGAGATGAATTCAACCACATACATCCCCAACATCCATGAACACACACATGACCTTCATAAAACACATAAACACATATAAACACATATGTAGGAAAAAAATCCTTTGTATTAATCTCAGAATGTCTGATTACAATGTGTAAAAAATCTCAGACTGCAACTGAGTCTCAACTCTCCCCTTTCTCATATCTAACATGTATTCTAATCTAATTAATCTAGATACAAATATCGTTTACAAAAGAGGGGTTCCTCGAGCCTTTCCCTCCAAACTACCTACTCTCATTAAATTAAAATGAATTAGACTCAATGGTTGTCTAGTCCGAATTGGATCTAGAGCCCACCTACTATCATCCATTAAAGGAGACTCTACCTACAACCTGCACAAAGGCATCGACCTGACTTCTAGCCTTACACATTTAATTGCATTTAATTACAATTTGAATTTTAAAATGAGGGTTGGTGCCTCTCCCTCCTTGAACATGCACTGATGTGTTGTCTAGCTGGTGCATTGCTGAGGTGGAGCATTGCTCTTGCATCATACGCCAATGTTGTGAAACATTCATGAGCTCCTGCTCATGAGCTCTCCGACAATGTTGAAATCTACATGGATCCCAAAATATTCTTTGGAGCTGTCCACCTGCTCCACTACTTTGTTGTTGTTGCTACTTCCCTGCCGCTCTTGCAGGATTCCTTCTACTCAGCTTCCCTTTGTTGACTACTTTTGTTGACCTCAACATCAACCTCCCTATATCCTGAATCACTTCTTCAAGATGCTTTACTGGCTGGACATTTTTATGTAGTCTTCTTTGTTACACTCTCTCCTTTTCAATGGGTAGATCAACTTGATCCCCCTTGCGATTTTCTCCATCTCTTGTGGCCTTAGCTTGCCACCCTGCTGTAAACTCAAGTTCTACAGTCTCATTACTGAGTTTTTGCTCAGCTTATTCCTCTGACATATTTTCTTCTGTCATTTCTCTTTGTGCTAGAATATCCCCAGCTTCCTCCAGCTGCTCCCCAGACTAGAATTCTGCTCTCTCTTCTACTATATGCCTCAGTGCTGCAATCATCATCTGTTCATCTTCCTAGCTGAAATTTATGAGAAATTATGTCGAATGATCTTCTCCTACGAACTACATGATTGTATGCTCATGGCAGTCATCTACTAGCACTGGATTGTTTAACCAATCCTCCATCATATCCAACTCCATCTCCCATGGAGTGAGCATATTATCTACATGCTCTTCCTCTTCTGTGGGGGAAGATATCAATATCTGCTCCTTCTCCTCCTCTACAAAAATAATTGTTAGTTGTCCTTCTTCTATTGTTGCATCTGTAACATGTGCTCTGGCGTCAACTGGGCTACTTGGTAGGAATACCTCAATTCCTCCAATGATTAGAGTGCATTTCTGACCCTCCTAGGTCGGGAATCCTTGCTAATATGAACTTACCTATGAGCTCTTGAGACTTGCAAACCTTCTCTCTTCACTTCCCTTGCCCACTTGGAAACTTGAAATTTCATCACTACCCACTTGGAAACTTGAACTTTCATCACTGCCCACCTAGCAGTCTATGAGATCATCCAGTGATCCCATCTCATTGCCTACCTGGAAACCTAAAAGTTCACTCCTACCCACTTGACAGTTTTTGAGACCTTTCTCTGATCTCTTCTCCTCATCCCTTAGGGTTTCAACTTATAGTTCATAGGTGTGAACCATCTCCTCTGTGTCACTAAGGTTTTCAACAAACCTCAAACACCTCTTTAACAGTTGTTTTTGTCCTCTGGCCAACAATATCTGAACATGACATTTCACCTTCTTCTTCATGGGCCACTCATACACCCAATGCACTTTTGCATCCTGTTGCATTTTAAATGAAAGTTTATCCATTCTTGCGCTTACTTCCTGGATTTCTTTATCCATCTCTTCCCTGTTTTCCTGCTGTTGGTCCTTGCCTTGACCACACTTTTGGCTTGCAACATCCATTTTCACCCTCTTCTTTCCCTCCTAGCAAGTCTTTGGATCACTCTTCATCTGAGAGCATCTCCATCTTCTCTCACAACTCACCTAGTTGTTTGTTGACTGTTATAGACTTGCAACAATCCTTCACACATAGCCTTTGTAATTTGCCTTCTTTTCACTTGTTGTCCATGGAGAACTTATGCTTTTGATGCCACCTGATGTTACCAGATTATATCTTCTATCTCCTTTGCCTTCCTCTACCTATTGTCTACAGACAGAAAGATTCTCTGATACCACTTGGTGCAACTAGGCGGGGTTCTGCAGACCTCCTAGTCACTGGATATTCTTTGTCCTCGAGATGTAGAATCTCTTAGATTCCCCACTAGAATGTCCAATAAAAATCCATAGGTCCTTATGTGAAACTCCACATGTACGAATTAGCACCAAGCACAAGCTTCCTCCACGGGACAACTAGCTGTGACCGCACACCTATCAAAAGGCACAACGTGACTTCATGTTTCCCAAAAGAGTGCTTGCTCATCCTTCTGATCTCCGAAGATTTTTTTGCGTTAGATCAACAATCCACAATCCCAGTGATCTGACGGTCTAGATCAACTCTTCACAAATTGGGACTTCATGTTTTGCGAATTTGAAATATCGCTCACCTCCCATGGGTATGGGATGTCGGCCCATGGGTTTACCCATGTTTAGGCCCCTTTTGTAATGTATAAATAAGTATATAGGAATTAGAGTGAAGTATTCTAATTTGGCTTCATGCAAGAAGTTGTAAGTGGCTTAGTGCATGGATAGTTAGCTTTGTGCATGAATGTGTTGAGGCTTGCAGAGCTAAATGCAAGCATTTTGTGAGAGCTTTGTGCATAGACTTTGTAAGGCTTTGTGCCCTGACTTAATTCGGGGAAGTAGGATTTAGTGATGTGCATGAAGATCTCCTATCCCTTGGTGGAATCGACTCTGTGGCTTTGTGCAAGTAATAATATTGAAGGAGACTAATAAATAAGAAGAAGAGTTGGTGGACGTAGCCCCACACTAGGGTGAACCATGTATATCTTGTGTTGATGTGTTTTGTGCGATGTGGTTTATGTTGTTTATGTATATGTTTGCTTATTGCACTGTTCTTGATATATGATAGGTAGATCCATGAACTCTCAGTGCTTTATGACATGAATGAATGCTAGATCTGTTCTAATTCTATGTGTTAAATGGTTAAATGTGTTTAATCTTGGGCATTATTGTGTTGATCTGTAATTAGGGTTAACCTATGATGTGAATAAGGATCATAACTTAATGCATATTGTTGGGTAAGTGCTTTACTGAGTGTTGTGATCATACATCTATGTCCCAACTAGGTTGTAGGCACTTCAGTCCTGCAACCCCCCTACCTCTACCTCGGGTGATACTTCATTTTCTTCGTAGGTGTTGCTGAAAGGGATGGTAGTTAGGGTTTTGTTGGTGTGTTGTTGAAGCATTGAACCCTAGGTCTTCCCCTATTCCAACATTTATTGAACCCATTTGAATAAGTTTTTAAGTATTTTACAACTCTTGTAGCATGTATTGTATACCATTGAAAACCATTATTTATAGGCCCTGGTGTAATACAAATATGGATTGTAAATTTTATAATGATTGTATGATTGGAACAATGGTAAATAATTATACTTTCATATAGTTCAAGGATCGATAGAATTTTTATTTATATGAAAACAACATATATTTATTCAACTCTATGCATCTACAGATATATCTATATCTATATCTATATATATATTTACTTATAGGTACATATATAAGTCATAAAAATTAACTATTCATTCTAGCATTTCCTTTCCATGACAACATGAGTATATCTAAACAATTATGTATAGGATGTATCATCACACTTAATTACAATAAAGTATATTATAGCTCAATCCTTTTCTTTTGCATGAGTATCTACTTGTAAATATTCAGTCAAGCTTTTAGGTATAAACCACAAGAATTTATCATTCTACTAACATCAGTAATCAGTAGATTTTATACATTCAATCAATCATTTATATATGCACTAACATCACATAAACCCATCACACCTCTAATGATTTGTAGTCAATAGAATATTAACCAGAAAATAAGTAAAGGTGCTTATCTGAATAAAAACTTATGATGGAACATAAATGGAACAACCAAGCTCCACCCAACCATAGAACAAAACAACCAAATTATTTTCTCCATTCACCCCCTAGCCTGACCATGAGTCCATAAGGGTGAATTGACATGATCCTGTTTTTCTACAGTCTTCCTTTCATATCAGAAAATTCCCTTGCCTCACACTAAACAGTGTTCATAACAGCAAGTAATTATCCTTTCTCCAACATACTAAACAACATCCTACCTCCTCCATATGTTGTATATCATGAGCATCTTGTGCCTAGGTCTTTTTCCCCCTTGGAAATTGTCACATCTTTACAAATCCCTTATTTTCAGGGGCTGCTAGTGATCAAATTCTTCATTTTCCACTTGTAAAAATCATCCCTTAGGTAACTCAAATATGTTCCCCACTCATGGAGTCATGGTGAGTTGTTTTCAACCTGGATGTTCCATTTGTCTTCCAACAATTAATATATAAAAATATTTTTCTTTTAAATGTGTCATAATCAAAGAATTAGTTGGGAAAATCAAATCTTTTCCCAACAGTCATAAATAATTAATTAAAAATAATCAAATCTTTTCCCAACAGTCATAAATAATTAATTACAAATAATCAAATTCCAAATTAGTATTTTCCATAAATGGCAAAAAAATTATAAATATGAATTTGCCAAAAATGGAAATTTATTCCTAAGTGCACACATAATTTAATAATTAATTATTTTTGGGATATTACACCCTCTCCCCCTTCAGTACAACAAAGTCCTCAGTGTTCATTCCTCTCTCGGAATAGGGTTGGATAAGATTTCTACAAATCTTCCTCCAATTCCCAACTGGCCTCCTCAGGACTAAAGTGCTTCCATTGCACTTTTACCTAGGCGATGGCTCTGTTCCATAGTATTGTTTCTTTCATGTTCATAATGCACAGAGGTTCCGTTTGGAACTCGCCTTCTGGTTCCACCTGCACCATGTTTCAATCGATGATGTGAGTACGATCATGAATATACTTTTTCAACAAAGAAACATTAAAAACATTATGAACTTTTAAATTTGCAGGGAGTGCAAGTTGATATGCCACGGGTCCAATTTGAGCTAAGAACTCGAAGGGGCCACAAAACCTGGGTGCCAACTTTGCATAGTTTCCTATATTCAGTGAGCTTCTCCTTGCTTTGACTTTCAAATATGCGTGGTCCCCAACTTGGAATTCTCGGTGTCTCGTTTTCAAATCTGCGTAGCTTTTCTGTCTACCTTGTGACTCTTTTAAATTATGTTGTACCTTTCTTACCTTTTTCTCCATTTTCTAGAGAATTTATAGTCCTATCATGAGTTTGTCAACTAGGTTATCCCAACTAATCAAAGTTGTACATTTTCTGTCGTATAGTACTTCGAAGGGACTCATCTTAGCCGACGTCTGATAGCCATTATTGTATGAAAATTCCACTAAATGTAGGTATTCCTCCCACTTAGTTGGTTTCATTCTTACGTACATTCGTAACATATCTTCCACAATATGATTTGTTCCTTTAGTTTTCCCATCTGTTTGTGGATGATAGCTTGTGCTGAAATTCAAGTTAGTATCCAACCATGCAAACAATTCTTTCCAAAAAGTTGATGTAAATTTGACATCTCTATCTGAAATCACCATTTTAGGAATACCATGCAATCTAAATATTTCCTTCATAAATATTTCAACGATGTTAATAGATTTATAAGTAGATTTCATAGGTATAAAATGTGTAGAATTTCTAAGCTTATCAATCACTAACATAATCAAATCATTCTTCTTTTGAGTTTTAGGCAAACCTGTGATGAAGTCCAGTGAGATAATCTCCCACTTCCATTCTGGTATAGGTAGAGGCTGTAGCAACTCAGCTGGATGTTGATGTTCATCATTCAACTATTGAGAATCTAGGCATTTAGATAAGTATTCAATTGTCTCAGCTTTAATGTTAGGCCAATAAAACAACTTCCTCAAGGTTGTTACCATTTTCTAGTATCTCGGATGACTAGAATATAGATTTTTGTGCACTTCATCCAAAATTGTTGGCTTTAATTCAATAGAATCTGGTATGTACAAACTATTTTTGAATCTTAGCAGTCCATTTTTATCCAAACTCAGATCTGTTCTGTCCAAATTTTATCCATTTCCTTATAAATATGCTATTGTTTTGATGTATTTTTCGTCATAAAAAATTGCAGATTTTATTCTTTGTTCAATGTTGTTTTCTGCTCTACTGATACTTATCTCAAAAATTCCAATAGTTCTCCTACTTAAGGCATATGCAACTTTGTTTTCTTTACCCTTGATGTGTGTTACTTCGAAATTGAATTCACTCAAGAAGGAAAACCACTTTGTTTTCCTTGCGTTAAGATCTGGTTGACTGAATAAGAATTTCACACCATTGTTATCGATCAGCAACAAAAATTTCATCCCCATTAAATAATGTCGCCACATTTTTAGTGCATGAATTACGACTGCTAATTCCAAGTCATGTGTGATGTAGTTCCATTCATGAATTTTTAATTTACATGATTCGTAACAGATAACATTCCCTTCTTGAGTTAGGATACCTCCCAAGCCCTCTTTGCTTGCATCCACACAGACTGTAATGTCTTTATCAGGGTTTGCTACCCTTAAAATAGGTGTTGTAGTTAACAGTTCTTTTAGCTTATTAAAATTGTCTTGACATTTCTATGACCAAGTAAACCTTATACCCTTTTTTTTGGAGAGATGTGATTGGGTATGAGATTTTTGAGAACCCTTCGATAACTTTGCGGTAGTAATCGGTAATTCTCATAAATGACCTGATGTCAGCCATATCCTTGGGGATAGGCCATTCCATGATGGCTCTTATCTTCTCTAGATCAATTGCAATACCTTCTTCAAATATTGCATGTCCTAGGTATTGTATTATCTTTTGGTAGAAGTTGCATTTGTCAAATTTTGCATACAACTTTTGTTTCCTTAAGGTCTACAATATTATTTTTAGATGTTCTTCGTATTATTCTTCCATTTTCGAATAAACTAAAATGTCATCAATAAATACCAAAACAAATTTATGCAAATATTGACTAAATATATTATTCATCAAAGACATAAATGTTGTTGGTGTGTTAGTAAGACCAAACGGAATGACAACAAACTCATAATTCTTGTATCTCATTCTAAAAGTTTTTTTATTTATATCTTCATCCTTTATTCTGACTTGGTGATAACCAGACCTTAGATCTAACTTAGAGAAAATATTTTATCCTCCCACTTGGTCAAATAGGTCGTAATTCTGGGCAAAGGATACCTGTTATTAATTTTCATCTTGTTTAATTGTTGATAATCAATACATAATCTTAAATTCCCATCTTTCTTTTTAACAAAAAGGATTGGTGCTCCCCAAGGCGAGACACTTAGTCTGATGTATTCCTTGTCCAACATTTCTTGTAGCTGAATTTTCAGGTATGTCAATTCGGGTAATCTCATCCTATAGGGTTCCTTAGATATCGGTGTTGATCTAGGTAGTAGATCGATAGAGAAATCTATCTCTCTTCTTGGAGGTTGTTCTGAAATTTCGTCCACAAATAAATCTCTAAAATCATGTAGGACGGTAAAGTCTTCTAGATTGGGTTTATCTTCCTTTTCTAATAGATTAGTTACTTGAATAGTATAAATTTGACAACCTTTGTTCATGCATTTCTTAAATTGCATGGTTGAAATCTGCCTAACTGAAACTGGTTTTATGATACCTTGAATTGTTCTAACTATGTTTTTTTCGTCTCTGTAAGTAAGTGAATTTTCATAACAGTTCAAAATTAGTTTATGTTTCTCTAACCAGTCCATTCCAATGATTATATCGTAAGATCCAAACGGTAAAATATTCATATTTAACTTTGTATTTTGGCCATATAAACTGAGTTCACTATCAGAAATGAAATTTGTTACCTTTCTCATAGTGCCTGTTGCTAGTTGTACTAATCAGGATTTAGTATGCTTTACTTTCTTCATCTTGTTTGAATCAACTAAACCAAGAGTAACATAACTTAGACTAGTTCCTAGGTCAATTAGAATAAAAATATGATTATTATTAACTTTACCTTCAACCTCCACTATAATGGATTGATGATCAACATGTCGAAAATCCACAACTGCATTAGTTCTGTGTATGCTTTTGCTGACATATCCTACTGTAGAGGATTCTTGTAGGTTATGGACTATGGTTCTTGTCGCGGAGGTTAAACATGCAAATTTCCTTCTTAAATGATGTTCTCCACACTCCCAACACTTTAATGGTTCCTTGGGGCTGTCCCCAAATTTCTTGGTTCCCAGATTAACTAGTCTACCTCCCCCTTGGGTATTCTAGTTGTTAGAATGAGAATATTTCCTTTGGAAGTTATTTTCCATATTTTGGAAAGGGGTTGGTTGGAAGCCCTTCTTCCATTCATTCATTATGTCTTGTTTATTATCCTTCCATGCTTTGGGAATTTCAGACCTATGTTTGTACTGATCATAGCATATCTGGGCATTTCCAAAAACTTCGTTTAAATTTTTTAGATTGCCGAATTCATTTCTTACATTATGGGACTGTGGTAGGAATCTTAGGAATCACTATATTTTTACTTTTTCTTCCTTGATTTATCGAACGAATCTTAATAATTTAAGAAATTTGTTTATCAGGTCGTCCATGGTCATTTGTCTGAGTCTTAGCTCATAAAATTCTTTAGTCTTTCTTTCATAATAACTTTCTGATAAATATTGTTTCTTGAAGTATTTCTTGAATTCTAACCATTCCATATGTTTCTCCTTTAAACCCTTGGCCAATTTTAGGTCCTGCCACAGGATACTCGCTTTTCCCTTCAGGTTATAAATGGTCTTTCTGACTTTCATGTTACTAGAATAATTATAAATTTGGAAATACTTATTTATATCTAGTAACCATACTTCAGCCTCATTCCTTGTCCTGGACTCTCCATCAAAGGTGGACAATTTGATCTTCTTGAATTCACCTTCCAAGTGATCCACCTGTTTTCTTTTCCTTCCTGTGGCTATTTTATTTTCTGTTGTTGGTGTGCCTTTGAAAGAACTATTCTCATTTTCTATTTCAAGGCCAGAATTTTTAGAGGCTCTTTTGTTGACTTCTTCTTCCTTGTCATTGTCTTTTGGGATCTTCTTTGTTACTATGTTTTGCATCAACACTTCATTTATTTCCTACTGGTATTCGTGTGCTCTTTTCAATTTCTCATTATCTGCCTTGAAAACTTGCAGTTCCATGATAAGGTTCCTCATTGTTTCCAGAACCTAGGTGGTTAAACTTCCTTCACTATTTTGTCCAGGTTCTTTAGGAGGTACGTGATTGGGATTCTCTTCAAGTCTTATCTCCTCTTCATTATGTGTTATCATTATCACCACAAAACAAAAAAAAATTGTTTGTAATAGTAAGCATTTTTTTTAGTTTTTCTTTTAACAAAAATAAAATGTACTAAACTATTTTTGGCCTTGCCCTCAGGTCCAAGTGTTGTAACCTTCATGTAAATCATAAGGTTTTAACTGACACATTTTATGGTTTTTAAGAGTTTTGAACGAAGCATTTAACAAATATAGTAACATTAATATGAACTTGGTTGGTATGTAAAATTATGTATGACATTTAGAGGTAATCCTCCACTTAGTGCGTAGTGGGAGGATAGGATTGAGCCTAGTTTCAAGTGAAATCATAGGTACAAGTATGGAATTGTATGATTGGTAAAGGACACTATGTAAATGGATGACATGATGATGCAGGAGCATCACCAACTCATCAATCAAGCCAGCGCGGAAGCGGAAGACCACTGGATGAGCCAACACAAATTTTGAAAAGAATGCTTTGAAATTGTGCACGATCTTAAATGAAGTCATTTAAGAAGGGGCGCACTTGTACATTGTAAATGGACCTTGAGTGGATAACACTTGTCCTTTAGTATATAGATGACATTTAAAATAGTTAATGTTGGTAGATAGGATTTTAATTCATAGATTAGACAATTTAGAAGGAAGAGGGAAAAACGGATATAGACACCCTCATTGTATCATTGTATTATCATCAATCCAGGAAGAGCAAGAGAAAGTAGAGAACTGTATCAAGAACACCCATGTACAAACATTTGAATTAATAGAAGAAAGCTTTGATTCAAATTCATGGTTTGTGTTGTTCTCTGTGTGTTGATGTTGAGATGCTCATGAATGTTTGCTTCCTGCCATACGTTCGCTTTATATGCTGTGTACGTGATTTCATGGTTGAATTGAAGTCTGAAGGGGTGACGGAATGAGTTTCGATTGTTTCTCTATTTGAACCAGAGGATTCCTGCAAGGAGTGCAGTCGAATTTGTCCGCAAGGAGTGTGTTGACGGAAGGGTTCAAACAGAGATAGATTTTTTTCCCATTTCCTCGAAGGTGTAATTAGGCACAGGGCCGTGCAAGGAGTGCGCAGGCTAGATAAAAGTTTCAGTGTTGCAAACCTGAGTGAAACATTGAGAGACTGCTGTTGTAGGCATGCGCAGAGTTGAAAGAGACTTCAACATTCATACGTGTTGAAGGGTTGCCACAAGGAGTGCGTGCAGGGAGGATTTTTCTAAGGCTCAAAGTCACAGCAAAGCTTAGGAGGGACAGAGTCTTCGAATTCGTCGAAGGATCACACAGTGAAGTTGTGTTTGAAGTGATCAGGCAGGCGCTGCAAGTTTGTACATAGGTGAACCAGTCTTCGTGGGGAGAAGGACTTGATTCACTTCGCTGAATTCATCCGGAAGGAACGGACAGTTAGAATTCCTCGAGGAGAATTCACGAATTACCGTAATCCGTTAGATCTTGGAGAGGTGTAGGGAAGATATGACGACGTATTCCCAAGGGGTTCCAAGCTCAGGAGAGGCAGAACCATTGATTTGGACCACGAGGGTCATTGGATCCACGCGCATATCGTGGATCGGGGTTTCGTGAGTCGAAGCTCCAAAATATTGCAATAGGAATTGCGATATCGCGAGATGTGATATGTTGATGAGCCTTGAGCCACCCATCATTGAGGATGCGTGTCAGGAGATCCAAGGGAGTCATGATTCAGAGAGTTGAGGTTTTCAAGAACAGAGAAATCTTCCCGCTTGGAATCACGATTCGCGATATTCCAATGGTGATGTAACGGTGTGGGGCCACAGGAAGTTAGTGGAGGAAAGGTGGCGTACCATATCGGGGATTGGGAAAAGGAAAGTCCCAAATCCATCGACATCAGGATTCGTGATCCCGTGAATTCTGAAATCCCAATAGGAGCGACGGGAAGTGGAAAGGAAAACTCACATGTGCATGTCGGAGTCTCATCACGTCGGGTATAGAGAGTCGGTGAATCACAGTGTTCGATATCGTGAGTAGCAAAATCGTGACAAGGAAAGTTCCGATACAGGAAAGGGAGAAGTCAGCGTCGACTAGCCATCGGGTCTCGGAGATTTGAGAGCCCAATGATCTACCATAGGACTTGCGAAACCACGAGTTTTGATTTCCTGATAAGTGAGGAAAGGGGAGTCGCGTGAAGAGATTTGTGGGTGTAGATTTCTCTATAGGGAAATAGAAGAACCTTAGAGTTCTTCGAGCCAAAGGAAGAGAAGATCCTATGAACCGGGCATGCCTGCGGGTGCGACTGCGCCAAGAGTGGTATCAGAGCACATAAAGATTCTTTTCTTTCTGTAGAAGAGAAGAAGAATTCACTATGCCGCCCAGGGGAGAAAGACAATCGACCGATCCAAAGGATAGGCAGGTGTGAAGAAGAGGCAGGCAGGTAACAAATCAAGAAATGGAGAGACAAATGCGTGATCTCAGGGAAAGACTCGAAGACATGGCGACAACGCAAAGACGCACAACCAGTGCAGGGGATCTTAGCGATTTCGACAGCGAAGTTGAATCTGAATGAGAAGAGGAAGTTGCAGTCGAGGATGCAGTGAATGAATGTGTAATCAAAGCTATTGTAAAGATGGGTGCAAAGGTGAAGATGGATATTCCAGTTTACGAGGGGAATCTGGATGCAGAAGAGCTTCTAGACTGGATTAGAGCCCTTGATACTTACTTTGATTATGAAGATATCGAAGAGGATAAGAAGGTCATGCATGCTATCACACGCTTGAAAGGACATGCAACATTATGGTGGGACGAGCTACAAGCAGATAGACGCTGCAAAGGCAAGCAGAAGATCAAGAGTTGGGATCGAATGATTGCAAAGATGAAGGCCAAATTCATCCTGAGAGACTATCAAATCACTCTGTTTAGGAGGATGCAGAACCTAAGACAAAAATTGATGACAGTGAAAGAATACACAGAGGAATTCTATCGACTGAACATTAGAGCACGTCATCGAGAGAGCGATGATGAGAAGGTTTCCAGGTATATAAATGGCCTGAGATATGATATCCAGGACGAGATGAGCATGGTAACTATCTGAACGGTGGAGGATGCTTATCATATGAATTTGAAAGCAGAAGAGAAGCTGAGCCATAAGCAAGGTCAGCGAGGGCGAGGCATAAGTCAACCCAGAGGCAAGTCAGTTGCCTAGGAAAGAAGCCAGAAGCCCAAGGAGGAATGGAAGAAACCTCAGGGTAAGATTGAGAGAGGTGGAACCTCACAGAAAGGGCCATATATTGAATAGAGAAGGCAACATACTGAGCAAAAGGGAGGATATGTCGATGATAACACTTTTCCTCGTACCATAGGTAGAGGAAGAGGAAGAGGAGGAGTAATCACATGTTTCATGTGTGGAAAAAATGGGCACAAGTCTTACGAGTGTCCAGAGAAAAGGAAGGACATTGGAGAAGCTCACATCACCAAAGCACAGAAGTGGGATGTTGAGGCCGAAGACGCAGAAGGCGGAAGGTCACTGATGATGCGTAAAGTTCTTCTAACACCTAGGAAAGAGGTAGAAAGTTCAGCTCAAAGGAATAAACTTTTCAGAACAACTTGCAAGACCAAGGATAGGGTATGAAAGGTTATCATGGATAGCAGTAGCACAGATAATCTTGTTTCAACTGAGATGGTAGAGAAACTGGAGCTGGAGACAACTAATCACCCGAGTCCATACAATGTTTCATGGCTACAGAAAGGACATCAGATGAGTGTCACTAAATAGTGTTTAGTTGAATTCAAGATAGGAGGGTATAATGATAAAGTACTCTGTGATGTCGTTCCTATGGATGTATGTCATCTATTACTGGGTAGACCATGGAAATATGACAGAAATGTGATTCATGACGGGAGAATGAACACATATACTCTGGAGAAGAATGGGAGAACCCATATGTTTCTTTCGATAAAGGATAAGGAGGTGAAGTCGGAGGTAAGCAACACAATACTTCTCATGAGTGGGAAAGAACTTCTTACCGAGGTGAAGAAGAAAGAAGATCCACAATTCTTTGTGGTCAGAAAACCAAGGATTGTTCTGACTAGTACAAGAGTGGATGATCTACCAGAGGAGATTCAGGAACTACTGGAAGATTTCGCTGATATCGTGATAGACGAATTACCTCGTTTGTTGCCACCGATGAGGAGTTTGAGTCATCATATAGACCTCATACCAGGGGCCAGTTTGTCGAACAAAGATGTGTACAGGTTGACGCTGCAAGAAAATGAAGAGGTCAAGAAGCAGGTCCAGGAGCTGCTAGACAAAGGATTGGTCAGGGAAAGCTTGAGTCCATGTGTTGTTCAAACAGTACTCAGTCCAAAAAAGGATGGAGGTTGGAGAATGTGTACCGACTCAAGAGAGGTCAATAAGATAACCATCAGGTACAGGTTTCCATTGCCAAGAATGGATGATTTAATGGATTGCCTGAGTGGGGCGAAGCATTTTTCAAAGATTGATTTGAAGAAACGACATAAATCTTTTCACTGGACAACAGAGGCCGAGAAGAGCTTCGATCTGTTGAAGAGGAAGATCATGGAACAACCGGTTCTGGTGTTGCTGGATTTCCTAAAAACATTCCAGGTGAAATGTGACGCAAGTGGGTTTTCCATAGGAGCGGTCTTGAGTCAGGAGGATAGACCAATTGCGTATTTCAGCTAGAAGCTGAGTGAGGAAAAATTGAAATACTCCACGTATGATAAGAATTTTTATGCTATCATACAAGCACTGAAAAAATGGAGGCATTACTTGGTCCTGAAAGAATTTGTTTTATATAGTGATAACCATGCATTACAGTTTGTGACTCAACAGGAGAAGTTGAATCAGAGACATGTAAAATGGGTAGAGTTTATGCAGAATTTCACATTTGTGATTAAACATATTTCTGGTACTGCTAACAAAGTGGTTGATGCTTTGAGTAGGAAGTGTTTGTTGTTGCAGGAGTTCAAAGTTAGGATGTTAGGCTTTGATGATCTCAAGAACATGTACAGGGACGATCCAGATTTTAAGGAGGCATATGAAGCAGCTGAGAATCTAGTTCTCAGAGACAGAAGCTAGTGGATAGAGTACATGATCCAAGAAGGATTGTTGTTCAAAGGAAATCAACTATGTATTCCAAACTGCTCCATGAGGGAGAATCTGTTGAAGGAGAAACATAGTAGAGGATTGGCAGGACACTTCGGTCATGATAAGACATTCGCGAAGCTGAGAGAATCTTATTTTTGGCCAGGGATGCGGTCAGAAATCAAGCGATTTGTAGACAGATGCAGAATTTGCCAGCATTCCAAGGGAAGGAAGTAGAATGTAGGATTTTATCAGCCATTGCCCATACCAGAGAGACCATGGGAAGCAATAAGCATGGATTTCATATTGGGATTTCCAAGGATGCAAAAAGGATTTGATTCAGTCTTTGTGGTAGTGGACAGGTTTTCCAAGATGACACATTTTATCCCATGCCAGAAGACCAGTGATGCGACTCACATCGCAAATCTGTTCTTCAAGGAGGTCATTTGACTTCATGGATTGACGAAAAGTATAGTTTCGAACAGGGATACAAGGTTCATGGGAAATTTCTGGAGGACTTTGTGGAAGAAGTTGGGGACTAAGTTGATGTTTATTTCTGCTTATCATCCTCAGACGCAAGGACAAACGGAAGTGGTGAACAGAAGTCTGGGAGACTTGCTGAGAAGCTTGGTGACAGAGCACCATAGCAGCTAGGACAACATATTACCACAAGCGGAGTTCGCCTACAATGATTCGGTGAACAGGAGCACAGGAAAAAGTCCATTTCAAATTGTGTATGGCGTGCAGCCGAGGGGAGTTTCTGAATTGAGGGATTTAGAACAGACTTCCACTAGCAGCGCTAGTGCAGACGAATTCGCTGAGGTAATGAAGGGGCTCCACGGTCAAGTGAAGCAGCGACTGCTAGATTCAAATCGCGAGTATAAGCGTAGGGCAGACCAACGGAAGAGACAACTTCAGTTCGAAGTTGGTGATCTAGTTTTGACACATTTGAGGAAGGAAAGGTTCCCGAGAGGAACATATAATAAATTGAAAATGAAGAAAATCGGACCATGTAAGGTCTTGAGAAAATTCGGAGAAAATGCTTATGAGATCGAGTTACCCGATGGGATCAAAATATCTCTGATATTTAATATCGTGGATTTATACCCATATAGAGATAGTGAAGCAGAGACTGGAACTAAGCAGCTAGTGATCCAGTGGATGAAGCAGTTGCCCATTGCAGAGAAGCCGCAGATGGAGTGCATACTGGACAAGAGAGTGGGTAAGAAGACCAGGAGGAAGGAATACTATGAATATCTGGTCAAGTGGAAGAACTATCCAGTTGAAGATGCCAGCTGGGAGACTGAAGAGGAAATTCAGAAGCATGGACAGACCATGCAGGATCTCATGGACATGAGCCCATGAAAGTTTTCAAGCGAGGGAGTATGATGTAGGAGCATCGCCAACTCATCAAGCGAGCCAGCGTGGAAGCGGAAGACCACTAGATGAGCCAACACAAATTTTGAAAAGAATGCTTTGAAATTGTCCATGATCTTAAATGAAGTCATTTAAGAAGGGGCACACTTGTACATTGTAAATGGACCTTGAGCGGATAGCTCTCGTCCTTTAGTAGATAGACGGCATTTAAAATAGTTAATGTTGGTAGATAGGATTTTAATTCATAGATTAGATAGTTTAGAAGGAAGAGGGAAAAATGGATATAGACACCCTCATTGTATCATTGTATTATCATCAATCCAGGAAGAGCAAGAGCAAGCATAGAACTGTATGAAGAACACCCATGTACAGACAGTTGAATTAATAGAAGAAATCTTTGATTCAAATACATGGCTTGTGTTGTTCTCTATGTGTTGATGTTGATATGCTCATGAATGTTTGCTTCCTGCCATATGTTCGCTTTTATATGCTATGTACGTGATTTCATGATTGAATTGAAGTTTGAAGGGGTGACAGAATGAGTTTCGATTGTTTCTCTATTTGAACCAGAGGATTCCTGCAAGGAGTGCAGTCGAATTTGTCCGCAAGGAGTGTGTTGACGGAAGGGTTCAAACAAAGATAGATTTTTTTCCCATTTCCTCGAAGGTGTAGTTAGGCACAGGGCCGTGCAAGGAGTGCGCAGGCCAGATAAAAGTTTCAGCATTGCAAACCTGAGTGAAACATTGAGAGACTGTTGTTGTAGGCGTGCGCAGAGTCGAAAGAGACTTCAACATTCATACGTGTTGAAGGGTTTCCACAAGGAGTGCGTGCAGGGAGGATTTTTCTAAGGCTCAAAGTCACAGCAAAGCTCAGGAGGGACAGAGTCTTTGAATTCGTCAAAGGATTGCACAGTGAAGTTGTGTTTGAAGTGATTAGGCAGGCGATGTAAGTTTGCGCGCAGGTGAACCAGTTTTCGTGGGGAGAAGGACTTGATTCACTTCGCTGAGTTCATCCGGAAGGAAAGGACGGTCAAAATTCCTCGAGGAGAATTCACGAATTATTGTAATCTGTTAGATATTGAAGAGGTGCAGGGAAGATACGACGACGTATTCCCAAGGGCTTCCAAGCTCAGGAGAGGCAGATCTGTTGATTTAGACCACGAGGGTCGTTGGATCCACGTGCATATCGTGGATCGGGGTTTCCTGAGTCGAAGCTCCAAAATATTGCAATAGGAATTGCGATATTGCGAGACGCGATATCCCGACAAGCCCTAAGCCACCCATCATTGAGGAAGCGTGTCAGGAGATCCAAGGGAGTCGGGATTCAGAGAGTCGGGGTTTTCGAGAACAGAGAAATCTTGCCTCTTGGAATCGCGATTCGCGATATTCCGACGGTGACATAACGGTGCGGGGCCACAAGAAGTTAGTGGAGGACAGGTGGCGTACCATATCGGTGATCTGGAAAAGGAAAGTCCCAAATCCATCGACATCAGGATTTGCGATCCCGTGAATTCTGAAATCTCGATAGGAGCGACGGGAAGTGGAAAGGACAACTCACACATGTGCGTCGGAGTCTCGTCATGTCGGGTATCGAGAGTCGGTGAATCATAGTGTTCGATATCGCGAGTAGAGAAATCACGATAAGGAAATTTCTGATATAGGAAAGGGAGAAGTCAGCGTCGACTAGCCATCAGGTCTCGGAGATTCGAGAGCCCAATGATCGACCATAGGACTTGCAAAACCGTGAGTTCTGATTTCCCGATAAGTGAGGAAAGGGGAGTCGCATGAAGAGATGTGTGGGTGCAGATTTCTCGATAGGGAAATAGAAGAACCTTAGAGTTCTTCGGGCCAAAGGAAGAGAAGATCCTGTGAAGCGGACGTGCCTGCGGGTGCGGCTGCGCCACATGACCTAGTTATAATTACCTAGAGTGACCAATTTCATCATTCCTAAGAGTGGAGAATGTATCATCATTGCAAGAAAGGAAATGAAAACTTTTTAGGTAGCAACAGATGGGCTACCTGCAAGATACACACTAGCTAGAATCATGCAGACATGTTAACAAAAGAAGTAACCAGGGAGAAATTGAGTTCCTTCTCAGTTTTAGTTGGTCTTCAAGAATGAAGGTGAAGATGAGAAATTTTCTAGGTCCAAGGTGGATCATAGTCCAGCAAGTACAACAATGGTGGAGTTGTTGTGATCTATCTCTAAGTGGGAGATTGTTTGTTGTGGATCCTGATTATCTTCTTGATTCAGAGTTATATGTTTTCAATCATGTTTATACCCCATGAATACTATACACCCTTCCACGCGGGGGGGATTTCTTCTCCGGCGGGGTATGGGGGGCAAGTGGGCCCCTGGCAGGGGTTCGAGAGAAAATCCCCCAAAGGAAAAATTTCCTTCTAAATGTATATTATAATTTCATAGTAAATATGGACCGTTCATTATAAGGTCACAAATATGACGGTAGAAACTTTATGTTAGGGTTTTTTTCCATAGAAGGAAACCCTCTTTTACGAGGGAATTGTATTATGGTTGTGTACCATTATGAATATTGTATTCTAAGAGAGGAGAATGTGAGAGAAAGAAGTGGAAGTTACAACGGGTGTGTTGTAGGTTGTATCCCTTCATTTTGTTGGATAATAAAAAGGAAGGACCTGACAATTTATCTGTGGACATAGCCCACATTGGGTGAACCACATATATCCATGTCTCTATTGTATTCTTTATCTTTTGTGTTTTATTTCTGCATTTTTTTTATTTTATTGCTCTTCAATCTTGTTTTTTAGCAACTCAAGATGAATTACTAACATCATTATGACCAAATACTTTTATTCATATTTCTTATCACATCCATGAGTGGAGACAAAGACGTCAATTGATTAGATATGATATTCCATATTGTTTATCAGTTGATTGATTCATGAAATATTAATTTCCTCGTATTGAAAAAGATGTGGCCTTGTTAGGAGTAGTCATAGAAGAACAAGTCATCCTTAAGTCTCAACATTTGGATTTGATTTATTCCTAGTCAAGAATCCTATATAGATCATTCCAAATGCTCCTCACTCAAATATTGATCCTCCAAAACGGATGTTATGACCACATGTCAATGGTATGATCATTTATGTTGGAAATATTGTGGTTAATAAAGTGGAAAGTCAAATGGGACAAATTTCTATAAATTCAAACCAATGTATGACTACGAAGTACATTCAAGATACCATTGTGAATGTTCAAACCTTCAAGATCCATTTGGTTCAATCTTCAATTCTAAAAGGAAATCAACAACCTCAAGGAAAAAATAAGAGTAAGAATAAAAAATTTAATTATGGACAAGGTGCCACTAAGAATAATGAGACGAGATGTTGGAGCGGGGGGGAAGGAGAGGATGAAGGTAAAATTCCATTTTAATATTTTGTAACATCCCATACTACTGATCTTATTATATTGATAGATTCTTTGAGGATACTTGTGTGTAAGTGACATGGTTATGGTACATTATGTTTCATTTCAATCATGAACTCTATATATGATGATGATGTTGTATTTGTTGGAAAATGTTTAACAAGTAGCATATGCTTGTCATTGATGGCA
>SNQJ01S0140561.1:0-25025 GCA_010110895.2 Picea sitchensis
AAACACTGGTGTACTGTGTATGTGTATGATTGTTCATTTGTTCATTGCTTATTTACTCTGTAGTTATTGGATAATAATGCTTCATTGATATAACACTTGGATTATATGGTTAAATTGCTCTATTACTGATTCACCCCCCCTCTTAGTAATCCAACAGATTTTCCACAATCTTTTCCTCAATTTGAGTACATGTTTGGGGAATAATTTCAGGAACAATTGGACCCATCGGTTTCATCTCCAAAATATTTTATCTTCGAGAGAGATGAGTATGCCACATCTTATACCATGCCCTACGAGATTAGTTCAGGAAAATTTCTACATATAAACTCTGGGCTAGATGCATACCAACAAAAACAGTTAGTAAGTATCCTTAAAAAAGAATCAGGGGCATTCACTTGGGAATACACAGACATGAAGGGTATACACCTTGACACATGCATTCATCGCATATATACCCAAGGGGAGGTAACACCTGTTAGGAAACCCCAGAGAAGGATGAACCCAACACTCAAAGATATAGTAAAAGAGGAGATCCAAAAGTTATTAAATGTCAGATTTATTTATCCCATTTCCAACAATAAGTGGGTATCCTCACTTGTAGTGGTTCCAGATAAAGTAACTTGGAAATGGAGGATTTGTGTTTATTTCCAGGAACTCAACAAAGCCACTCTGAAGGATTACTTTCCTCTTCCTTTCATCGATCAAGTTTTGGATACCCTGTCTGGAAATAAATATTTCTCCTTTTTAGATGGATATAGCGGGTACAATCTTCTCATAGCACCTAAGGATCATGACAAGACCACCTTTACTTGTCCTTGGCGTACCTATTCCTATAGGGTCTTACCATTTGGATTGTGTAATTCTCCTACCACATTTCAACGTGCAGTACTAGGGATATTTGTTGATCTTATTCATGATTGTATGGAGGTATACATGGATGAATTCACAATATATGGAAACACTTACCAGGAAGCCTTAGATAACTTAGAAAAAGTCGTTATTAGAAAATGTTGTTGACTGAAGGAGTGGTTCTAGGGAATCACATTTAATCTGAAGGGATCAAATTCGATCCTGTAAAGATTGAGTTCATTGTCAGAGTTCCACCCCCCAAGACTAAGAAAGAGGTGAGAATATTTCTTGGACATGCTAGTTACTACCGACGGTTTATCAAAAATTTCACAAAGATTTTTGCACCCATGTTTGGATTGTTAATAAAGGATGTTGATTTTATTTGTACTGAGCAGTGCCAAACTGCCTTTGAAACCCTAAAAGCTAAGCTATCTGTGGCACCAGTTCTTAGGGGGACCAATTGGGATCTCCCATTTCACATATCCAATAATGCCTCCGACACCACAATAGGAGGAGTATTAGGGAAGAAAGAGGACCAACAGTCCTATGCCATTTATTTTGTGAGCAAGAACTTGTCCCCTACCGAGTTAAACTACGCAGTTACCGAGAAGGAGTTCTTGGTAGTAGTTCACGCTATCAATAAGTTTCTCCACTACATTACATGTTACAAAGTATTTGTACATACAGATCATTCTACCATTATATTTCCCATGAATAAACCCATAACTAATGGTCAAGTGACTAGGTGGATCCTACTATTGCAAGAGTTTAACATCACCTTTCTTGATCGACTTGGAAAGGGGAAGTTGGTGGATGATTTGATTTCATGAATAAAAAATGAGGATGATGATATTCCCGTAGATGATAGTTTCCCAGACGAGCACCTTTTTCCCCTTTCTGTAAATACCCATGGTTTGCAGATATGGAAAACTATCTGGCTACTAGGAAATTACCATCTCATTTGTCACCTCATGAAAAGTGTAGAATTATCACACAAAGTGCCAATTACTCTTGGGTTTTCCATGACATTTTTTGTACAAGTCCTAATTTGATTATTCGTGGATGTGTCCGAGAAGATGGGATACCAAAAATACTACAAAGTTGTCATGATGGACCATGTGGTGGCCATTTTTATGACAAACATACATCATATAAGGTGTTACATTCAAGTTACTATTAGCCTAGCATTTCCAAGGATGCTGCCAAGTATGTGAGGAGTTGTGATAGTTGTCAAAGAATAGGAAGACCCAGGTCATCTAACAAAATTCCCTTGCGTGCCCAAGTTATGATAGAACCTTTCAAAAAAAGGGCCCTTGACTTTGTAGGACCAATTTCACCCATGTATTGTAAGAAAAACGATATTTTGGTTTGTACAAATTATGTCACCAAGTGGGTAGAGGCAAAATCCCTATTTAGGGCTACAGAAAAATCCATTGTCAAATTCATTTATGAAGACATCTTTATCCATTTCAGTGTTCCTCATGAAATTGTTACAGACCAAGGCACTCAATTCACTTCCAAGCTGATGAGAGAACTAATGGAGAAATATGGGATTAAACACTGTAAATCTTCTCCATACCACCCACAAGATAATGATCAGGTAGAATCTACAAACAAATTTATAGAAGCTATCTTGATCAAGACTATTCAATTACATCATCAAGATTGGGATGATAGGCTTCCAGAG
Source organism: Picea sitchensis (assembly GCA_010110895.2). Lineage (NCBI taxonomy): Eukaryota > Viridiplantae > Streptophyta > Pinopsida > Pinales > Pinaceae > Picea > Picea sitchensis. Next base: position 2,537 of record SNQJ01S0140561.1, read on the forward strand.
GCTTTGTGGGCATATCAAACCACCTAGAGAAACACCTCTGGGCATACCCCTTATGAGCTAGTGTACGACAAACAAATACTTTTACCAATAGAATTTCAGGTAAGGACCTTACATATTGCCTCAGAATTGGGATTAAACTTAGATGAGGCTCAGAAACAATGAGCCCTTATATGAGTTGGATGAGATCATGCAAGATGCTATCCAACGAACAATATTATTCCAAAACCAGAGAAGCAAGTGGCATGACAAGTTTATTAAGAAGAAACACTTCCAACTTGGTGATTGGGATTTGTTGTTTGACTCCCGATTTAAAACCTTCAAAGGAAAAATCACCACTCAGTGGTTGGGTCCTTACGAGGTAGTCACCATATATGACAATGGAGTTGTGAAAATCAAGCAATTGACGATGGACAGGTCTCCTTTGTAGTAAATGGACACTAACCTAAACATTATCACATGCCCATTTCCAAAGAATATTTTCTACATGTCATGTCAACTGACAAGGAATTGGCCTTAGTAGATGGGGAAATCCCCCCTTGTTCTTGAATGTTTTCTGAATTTTCGACTGCACATATGTAAATAATTTTGAATTCTGTTGATAGACAATTCTAGAGATTTCTGTAGGTATTTATTTCACCAAGAATAGATAGTTTCAAGGAGATTTAAAGGAAGGCGTTTCTTCAAAATATTACTATCCTTGAACCTTGTTGTCTATCAACCATCAATTGAATAATGAATTGCTGTAATTAACCATATTTTTGCAAATATGTTCATCTTCTTTTTTAGTAGCTGCTCTTAAACCTTCACCACTATATTAGGAAGCGATACTGTAACCATCAAGCTTAGAGGTCACTCGTACAGTTTCCCCAAGAAACCTGAGTAAGTGAGTAAAGTATATTTATTAAAGAGTAACAAGGAGGTCTGATTAGAAGTTAGCCATGGAAACATCAAAAAAGGAAAAAAGGAAGAAAGTGAGTTGAGCCTAAATATACCTTTCCATTCTTTCCCAATGGTACCATCCACTATACACTAAAAATGCTTGATTATATCATATCTTTAGATAGTCTACATCCGCTTAAGTACCCCTTACATCAAGACAATTACTAAGGAATATATAATAGAAATTCATCCTCCAACATAAATACCATCCCAATTAAAAAAAAAAAAAAAATTGTTTTCAGAGTTGTTCCCCCATCTTATTGCACAAAGCAATCTTATACTAAAATATTAAAATATGGAGGGCCAATCTCTGAGGGTTTAAGAGGATAACCCTCCGAGATACTGAATAGGTCTGTTGGCATCGGGTACCGACCTGTGGTATGACTAGGTAAACCCGCCAGAGTACTGAACATGCTTACTGGCAGCGAGGCATTCTACCTAGCGAGGATGATAATCTGACAAAAAAATAATAAGAAATTTAAACTTGTCCTAATGTACGACATTACTTATAGACAAATATGACACAAAGTATGTATGGTTAAGATAAGGTTAATGGACTCCATAAATTTTCCATTGGGAACTAACTTTGAGACTATCTCGAAACTCTCTCGCCTACCTCTTCTTAACTATATATAGGATGTTCTATCATATAGGTGGGGCCATATTCTAACCGTCTCGTTAGACCGATATGTGAAATTTATCTCTACACTTAACAAGCTGTAGATCTTCGACTATTGGGAGAATTGATTGGTTTCCTGTATTTTTTATTGTGAGGTGTCACAATACTTAGGTGTGGGGGAGAGGTTTCATGAATTGACAAATGATAACATTGCCTAGAAGAAGTAAAATCTTTGTAAAAAATTATGTGTATTGTTTTCATGATATAGGCTATTACATCAACAATTTTTTTTGTTTTTTAAATGCTAAATATTCCCTGTGTGTTATAAATTGTGGTACATTTCCTTAGCAAACCACTTAATTGGTTTATTTTCATTACAAGCTATTCATTACAAAGTTGATATTACATGCCTCATAATATGCGAGATAGAGGAATGGAGTGTGTGAGCACGATGGAAAAACAAGAACACTCTTATCCCAACTCTGTTCCTATTCACTGTGACTGTCAAAATCATTACTGAATGCTATGGATAAAACATCCATTACAGGATGAATAAATTGCATTTCACACAAGGGTACCATATGGAGTGCCATATAGAGTTCCATATGGAGTGTTGTATGAGGTGCCAATTAAAAGACCATATGAGGTGTCATATGATGCACCATATGAAGGATCAAACGATATGTATACACACAGTAAATGTCCACAATTTTAGGTAACCATGAATCATTTGCATTTATTTGAGTTAGTTTCTGACAATTGAGATTAAATGATACAATCCTTAAACATTTTTATTATCAAATGTCCAAGTCAAAGACTTGGACATTGATCTAACTCCTTCATCATTACAATTGCCTCCCAAAATATTCCTTCAAAGTCGAAATTGGTGCACTCATGCTCACACATGGCAACGTGTGTGTGATGAATGAAACCATTTCCACCATGGGAACATTAAAGAACAGAGGGATCACTCAATTGGTTATCCCATTTATGCAGCGCGTTCACACTTTGCTCAATTTTGTTTTCCCTCTGCTTAATTGTGCTCATCCTCGGCTTGATTGCGCCCATCCTATGTCGAGTTCCACCCTCTGTCCATTTCTCCACATTGTCACCATGCCCAAACAATATGAGCCATCCTCCTATCCTGACCTCTTTTCCATCCCCGAGTTCACATAGTGCAGAGAAGTGTTCCTTCATGCAGGGTGGGGGTTGTTCTTGGCTCATTTGCAGGGCCACGATGATAGCGTTTCTATGCAATTCTCTCTCATATTTGATATAAATAAGGCATGCGTGGGGTATCTCACCTTCATGGTCTCTGAGGAATCACTTTCCTCAGCCACAAAGATCCCAAGAGTTGGAGACCACTGGTTTAAGCACCACCAGTTGCCACGAGTGATCTATAACTGGGTCTTCAAACCTGGGTTTCAGAATATCCTTGGAGCCAATGGATACTCCAAGGAGTGTATTAAGGAAGAGATAATAAACCCTCTCATATTAATCACTAGAATGATCACATGTGAAGGTAGATATTCTGTTTTTAAAGCCTGCCACTTTCGATTATTAGCTCACTTTCAATTCAATAAGCCATTGAATTTTCCCTTTTACTTCTTAAAGAGTCTTGAAAAGATGTCTTCCCAAGTACAGAAGAATGTAACCAATCCCCATAACATCCTATTCCACCATGGCCTCATCAAACTACTTGTTATAGTCGAGCTGGAAAAACAGGGGAAAACATGGGATGAGTTCATTTACCAATTCTCAAACCCTCATCTTACAATCAAGACTAGAAAGAAAAAACTTGATCTACGAACTGTTACTCCATCCAAATACCATTCTCCAAATACTCCAAACCCTCATGCTCAAGCTATCCCTTTACCGGACCAAAAGTCCAAGAAACATGCTGATACCCCTGCAGCCTCATCGGGAAAGAGGACCAAGAATCCAATTGATAACCCTCCAATGCCTTCAACATCTATTGATCCTACACCCAAAAAGTTACAAGAGGTAATTCAACAATATTTCCCTGTGTTCCCCACAAATAGGAGAGGATATAATCAATTTAATAGAGGATATTTTCGAAAGAGTACCCGAAATACAAGAGGAAAACCTTATGAAAAAACCCCCGACCACTTTGTACCCTATCCAAGTATCCTCTGATCTCGAAAGCCCTCATAAAAGACATAGGGAAGTGTCTGTAGAAGAATTGGAGCCTCATAGAAAGAAAAAATTTGAACCTACTTCTCCTCATAAACCCCCTATTACCCCTACTTCACAGATGCCTATCCCAGATCCTAAAACTGATAGAATTTCTACATCTTTCAAGGGATACAAACCCTCCTCTGAGATATATGATCTTGCTCCAACCATTGAAAAGATACAATAGGAAAATGATCAGATGATGCAATAATTGGAAGAGAGGAAGACTTTGGATGAGAATCTTCACCATGATAATGCAATACTACAAGAAAAGGTGAATTCCCTCCAATGATTGGTTGATGAAATGACCAAAACCAATCGCAACCTCATGGCACAATTGAAACAACGTAAGAGGAACAAGATAAAATCTCCAGGGCAAGAAGGAGAAGATTTTAAAGCCAATCCTTCTCAGCAAGTCTAGTCATATGGAGCAATTCATTTTTGTTTGTAGTGGGACCTGCAAAATCTTAGGTATGGGGGTAATGTTGGGCTCGTGATATGGTTAATTAATTATGTCGATTCAAACCTTTTTGACCGGTATTATATGTGCATTTAAATATTTTGGAGAAATTTTGAAGGATTTTTATAGAAAAGCATTATAGCTTATGCCAGGTACGTATAATTGATGCTTTGTGATGATTTCTAGTTTAGTTCAGCGTAATTTAATGATTACATGAATCTAATACATGATCTGTGTGTCATAGGGAAAAATCACATGGCGTTTTTCCATCCAGTAGCTTGTCCAATACTCCATCTGACACTGCATCCGATACTCCATCCGACACTGTGTCCGACACTCCATCCAACACTAAAACCGTGGGCAAGTTGGCGGTTGTTATATTGTTGGCATGTGTTGGGAGAATCGATGACATGGGTTTTTCTCATGCTTGTGGCCTCCCGCTACTAAGCTATTTACATCTTGGATTGAGTTGTTATGCTGATTGTTGAGTGGCTCATTTGGTTTCTAGAAGCCACTGACAGTTAGAGTACATTTAATGTAATTTGTTGTTTTTAGAGGAGGTCAAACCTTCCAGTGGTCGACCTCTCGAATTGTAACTGCTATAAATACCACAGTAGTGGTCAGACAGAAGTTAAGTTAAGAATTGTGAATCTAGAATTGTTTTCGATGTGTAATTCAAAGACGTCCTTATGAACTTGTGCAAGACTGTGTTTTTAATTTAAATGCCAAAATCGTGTTGCTTGAGCTCGTGATTCGCTATTGAGGAGTAGCCACAACCTGTTGGGGGGCCCACCAATGGTCTCGGTGAATATTAGCTAGTTAGATTGTGTATTCGAGTTGTGCAATTGATATTTCTTCCATTTTCTGTTATATGAGTTTTTATTATTTTATATGCTATGTATTTTCTGTTCATAATCTAATTGTTTCAATTTCCTTTTTCTAGGTTGCTTGTAAAGGATAGTTGTTAGATATGTTGTGTCTTTTTAATTAATTAGTCAATAGCTTGCAAGCTTATTTACTAATCGTGCTGTGTGATTAAATGCTAGTTTGAATTTCTGCAAATTGAAGTAGAATAGCTAGAACAAAGTATTGAGTAAAACAAAGTATTGAGTTCATGAAGAATATAGAGTTTCTTTGACAAGGTTTCAATGGATGAATAGTTGTTATCTTTGATTTTGATTATCAATTTTCTGATCTAATTTGCTATTTAGTTTTCTTATCAATTTTCCGTAGTATGTTGAGATAGAAGTAGGATTTGAATTATGTTTTTAAGAGTATTTCAATTTTCCATTTGAATTGTTAATAGTAGGGTTAGTTTAGTTTATTTCATGAAATTTCCATTTTAGATCTAGATTGGAATTTTAATTCAAAGTTCGATTTTGAGTTTAGTTTTTAGTTATAAATCTCTAATAGTGTGAATTTTCTTACATTAGCATAAGAATGCATTTTAATTGAATAGAATAACGTTTTCTTTATCGTTGATGATTAATGCATAAATTGAAGGATCATATGGATTTTCAGGGTAGTTTATATTTCTTCTATAAACGATAAGTTCTCATTAGATTGCCTGATTCATACCTTTCACTTCGCTATAGAAGTTAATATTGAGTTTATCCCTCTTGAGTTATCACTAATTGTTAAATTCCATTGTGATGTCATAAGACACCGAAGACATAATCATCAACATTATATTTGAATTTTTCTTGTTATTGTAGATTAAAGAGTAGTTGTTGATTAATCTTTGAATATTGTCAAGATGCTTTTAATTCAATAGGTTAAGATTTCCTTTTGTAGATTAGAAGTAATTATGAGTTTTATATTAAGAATATAGGTCACTTGCTTAATAGTTTGATTAGTTACCTGATGAGTAGTTTTGATTAGTTTACTTGCTAAAGAAGTTTTCATAGGTTAGTTATTTGATTGTTTATCTATTTACTTGTTGCTGCTCATTGATTTTGAATAGATTGATTAGATTAGTTTGTTGTTGATATTGTTCATTAAGTTGAATAGATTAAATATATGGTTTGATTTTTCTCATTAGATTGATTAAGTTAACTTGTTCATTTTAGGGTTTTCATTTGCTTTCCTAGGACAATCCATCGATCCATTGTTCAAAAGTTACTTAGGGTAAATAGTTTAAGTTCCTTGATAGGGTTTGATCATTGATAGTCTTTTCTTAAGTATATTATCCCTTAGATAGACCATCTCCTTAGTTATACTTTACTTCCTCTAGTCTTTCTGCCTTGGCACATATAGTGCTACAAATTTAAGTTTTCTTACCCAAGGTTGACAATTTAATTGAGGGTTTTTAGTGCATATAGAACACCCATAAAGTACTGGTAAGAGTCCATTCCAGCTAGTATATTGAATGCATGCAAGATGAATTTTAGAATTGAGATATTTGGGACAGACTAAATTTCGAAGTGCAGGAGTAGAGGATTTTGCTGCAGAGATGCAAAAGTTGCATGATCAAATAAAAATAGAGCTACAAGATATCAACTAGAGATACAAGAACAAAGTAGACTAGAGAAGAAAAGAGGTGAAGTGTGAGGTTGGAAATCAAGTCTTGGCACACCTAAAGAAGGAAATATTTATAAGAGGGAAGTATAATAAGCTGAAGATGAAGAAGATAGGCCCTTGTAAAATCCTCAGAAAATTTGCTACAAATGTTTATGAGATTGAACTGCAATAAGACATTGGAATTTCACCAATATTCAATGTAGCAGACTTATAACATTACAATATGGATGAAACAGAAGGGAAATATGATCAAGAGGATATTCCTTAGAAGTGACAGATGCCCATAGCATAGAAGCTGTTGATAGAAAATATTTTGGATCAAAGAATTGCTAAGAGAACCAGGAGGAAAGTTTACTATGAATATATGGTTAAATGGGAGAATCATTTAGTAGAAGATGCTTGTTGTATAACTGAAACTGATATCCAGAAGCATGGAAATACAATTGAGAAGCTCACGAATAGGAGTCCATGAATATTTTGTCCTGAGGAGTATGATGCAGGAGCATCACCATCGTCATTTAACGAGGCAAGGTGGAGAACAACTCAACATCCAACACAACGCACTAAAATGGTTTGGATTCCAAGGAGGGCACATCATTTTAAATTTTGAAATCATTGTAATTAAAAATCCCATGAGATATTGAAGCTAGAGCCATTGTATGTGCTCCAGAGGATTGTATTTTCCTTTAATGTCTGTAGGATTGTACACATTTTGAGTATCGACTCATATATAAAGTGTAATTATTCATTTATTGTAATAAGCTTAGATGCAGGATACTTTAATTATGATATGAAAGCACTAGAACATTATGGAGGGAAGGCTCGAGAAGCCCCCTCATGTATAAATCAATGTAATCTATGCCCAAATGAGGTTGTTGTAATTCCTCGAAAAAGAGGCAAAGAGTTGTTGAGAGTTGTTGAACTCCTTGTAAATATTTGCTGAAGGAATATAGAAGAAGAGATAATTTCTTTCATATTTATGAGTTTGCTTGTCTTTGAGTGACTGGGTAAATGCTATGTTGTTTATTTCTATGTTTATGTGTGTGTGTGTGCATTTAAATGGCTTGTTGAATAAATACTTAGTGTTAATTTAATTTTCAATTGTTTCTCTTCTGAAATATTGGTGCACGGATGATGCAGGAGCATTGCTCCAAGCCAGATACGCACCAGCCAACCAACACATCAAACGCGCATTCAATGAAGGAGAGAGGCGCAGCCTTCTTGCTTGTTTTTCAAATTATGAAAAATTGTATTAAATGTTGTAAGGCTGTTAGAGACAAAAGCCATGCATGTGCACAGGATTTAGATAAAGGTTTCCTTAAATGGTTGTAAGGATGATATCTAGATCTAATTCGTACTAGACAACCATTCAATGTAATTGAATGTAAATTAATGAGAGTTGGTGAGAATGGAGGGAAGAGCTCGAGGAGCCCCCTTTTGTAAAAAGATCCTTTGTATCTGTAGGAGTTAGTCGGTAGAGTTGGAAGAGAAGAATAGAGAGAATAGGGAGAAGAGAATAAGCCGTGACTCTATTGCAGTCAGAGCTTGAGCACATTTGTAAAGAGGCATTTTTATTAATACAAATAGAGAGCATTTTTTCCTACATGTTATTCTGTGTATGTTGATGAATGTATTTATGTGTTTATGATATTTTGTAGATGTATGTTAGATGTGCATTTGCAGGGATAGATATATTTCACTATTTGTTTAGATTTCTTTGATTCCATGTCTGGATTCTTTGAGGCTTTATGTAAGAGGTTGCATGACAGAACACTGCGGGTTCTGTAAGTGAGTGCATAGAGTGTACTTTTGAATTCTGCGGAATTTGGACAGAGCTGTGCCAAAAGGGTGCACCAGAGGAAGTCGTTGACTCAAGGAAGAAGCCTCAAGGTTGTTGAACACCTTGGAGGTAATACTGTGCAAAGGAAGGCACAAAGAAAACATAATTTCTGAGAAATTTGTGGAAGCTCTACCAAGAGGGCATTGAGAAAATGCACAGGATGCATTCAGGAGAATTCTATTTTGAGTTCGACAAGAAGACAGAGTCACTGAATATTCTGTAGAAGCTCTGCCAGGAGGGCTTTGAGCGAGTGCAAGGAGTGCACCAAGAAGAACTCTCTTTTTCGAAGTTCTGAGATAAGGGAAGTGTCACAAGGAAGACACTCACAGGGTTGTTGAATACCCTGTAGTCTCTGCAAGGTGTGCATCGAGCAGAAGGATGCCAAGAGGGTGTGAGGCATTTATTTCCAAGAAACGACCTCAAATATGAGTTATTCAAAATATCAGTAGCACAAGGAGTGTGTGAGAGTGGACTTGTTCTAAGTCCATAAGCTCAGAAGAGAAAGCGCAAGAATAACACACATAGAGAAAAACTTTCGAGGTTTCTGAGTTGAAAAATCTCAGGAGGGGAAGTGTTTATATAACACAGATGAGACCCAAAGGAAACGAGCTTGCAAGAGGAAGAGTCGAAGGTCGATACCTTTGAGACTTAGAAAATCTTCTAAGTCAAAAAGTCCAAGAAAACTTAGGAGGAAGAGCAACAGTAGCCGTTGGATCGGTACTGAGAGGAGAAGATCTGGACCGTTGAGTCTATGTCCAGGCACATAGAAGAGCATGAAGGAGATTAGATATGGGCCGTCAGATCTAGCGCAGGGGACCAATAGATGTCGGATATAGAAGAAGGTGCGTAGGGTTTAATCCCTGGGAAGCCACACAAAAGGGTAGAATGGATGACATAAACTTCGAGGGAGAAGTGTCGAGTTTCCGTGAGCCGTTAAATCCAAAAAAGGTGCACGAGGTTTAAACCTCATAACAATAGAAGGAAGAGGACTTGTCAAGTCCCGAAGCATCAAGACCATCCATTTTGGAGGACAGGTGGCAGAGATCTGGATCATCTCACGAATTCGGGTATTGCGAGTGGGAAGGCGGAGTTCTTTTCACTTCAAACCCGTGAGTCATGATCATGATTCGATCTAAATCGTCGATCGAGGAGGAAAGAGAGCCGTGAGATTTGGAGAACTCGCTACATCGTGTATCAGGGTTTCGGAGGGTGAAGGAGTTGTACCTTGATCACTAAAGTTGGGAAGTGTTGAGTGCCAAGGGCTCGTGTGAACGCGTGGCACGTCCCTCAAGTGGGGACCACGTGGTTGACAGGTGGTGTAACAACAAGCGCCCAGAGAAAGGTGGAAGCGGGTGACAGGTGGTGGAAACACGTCGCCTGGGAAGGAGTTAACCCATCACTGACTTAACGTGCATCATGGGTTCGCAAAGAAGGAGCACGAGGGCTCAACACTCCAACTCGTGAAGTCACGAGTTGCGAGTAGTGCTAGTGTTTAGCCTAGCCTACGGTTATATGTGTGGAAGGAGCTACCAAGGAGGAGCCATACCCGTATCGCATTCTTGTGTATCGACGTTTGGAGAAAGAGGAGTCGAGGGTCTTCGACTCACTAACGCGCAAGATCGTGAGTCACGAAAGGTGCTTGCACTAAGGCCTGGTTGTGGTCACATGGAGACGTAAGGCTTGTGCCTAGTGTTAATTTGTGCAGGGAAGGTTTTCATAAAGGACCTGTGGATCAGATTCATTGAAGGTTCTAGCAGGGAACTATAGGAGCCGCTTCGGCTCGAGGGGAATTTAGAACGATCCTATGAGCGGATCTCAGCTAGAGAGTGTCGGTGGTCTACGCCGAAGTGGTATCAGAGCCTGATTTTGTCTGTATATTTCAGGCAGAAGGAGCTAGAGGAAAAGGAGTAGTCTAAAACACATCATTTTGGTATCAAAGCCTGATTTTGTCTGTATATTTTAGGCAGAGGGAGCTAGAGGAAAAGGAGTAGTCTGATACACATCAGTTTGGTATTAGAGCCTGATTTTGTCTGTATATTTCAGGCAGAGGGAGCTAGAGGAAAATGAGTAGTCTAATACACATCAGTTTGGTATCAGAGCCTGATTTTGTCTATATATTGTAGGTAGAGGGAGCCAGAGGAAAAGGAAGATAGAGTGTTGAAGCTCTATGATGATTGTTGCAAGGTGCGCAGTAGTCAATAGATAGTCAGGTGGACTGTAGGAGATGTTGGAAGCACTCATGGTTGCAGAGTGACAACAACAATTTTTCTAGAAGGGCAGACAGGAACATGAAGATGGCTACTGAAGGCCATGGACGTGGTGGAAAGAAGAACCATCAGTAGCAGAGAAAAGATGACATGGATAAAGAACTCACTGAGATAAAGGCAAGGATGGAAGAGCTTGCATTGTGGGTGTAGAAGAACGCAAAGCCACATTGGGTGTATGAATGGCCCATGAAAACAAAAGTAAAGTGGCCAGTCAAGTAGTTGTTGGCCAAAAGACAACGAAGACTGCTGAAGAAATGGATAAGGTATGTGGAAAGCCTCAGATATGAAGAGGAGATGGTTCATGTGTGTGAACCAGAGACTGGGAGAAATATCAGTGACATTGAGGATGAACTAAGATCACTGGAGGATCTCAAAGACTGCCAGGAGGGAAGGATAGAAAAATTAGGTTGCCAAGAGGGAAATGAGATGAGATCATTGGAGGATCTCATAGACTTCTAGTAGGATAGAGAGGAAATACCAGAGGGCAAGGGAGAATAGATGAGACTGTTTGAAAGTCTCAGGAGATTAGAAGTGAGTTCATGTCAGTAAGGAGTGTTGATGGAGATGGGATCGATTGATCTCATAGACTGCCAGGTGGGCAGCAAAAAAATCCCATATTGCCAAGTGGGCAAGGGAGAGAAGATGAACTCAGAGGTGAGTTCATATCAGCGCAGAGAGCTGATGGAGAAGGAGGATCAGAAATGTCTTCTGGTCATTGGAGGAATTGAGATATTCCTTCCACTTAGCCCAATTGTGGTGGAAGATTGTGTTGCAGAGGCAACAACAATAGAAGGACAACTAGTTATGACTATCAAGGAGAAGGAGTAGATATCAGAAGCTGCCCAAGGAAAAGAAGAGGAGAACACAGTTAATATGCTCACTCCATGGGAGATGGAGCTGGAAATGATGGAAAATTGGTTGAACCATCCAGAGCCAGTAGATGACTGCCATGAGCAGACAATCATGCAGATGTTAGCCGAGGACCATTCTGAGGAATCACTTAGAAATTTAAGCTAGGGAGTTGAACAGATGATGAATTTTGTGTCAAGGCATGCAGTAGAAGATGAAGGAAAATTTCAGTTTAAGGAGCAACTGGAGGAAGCTGGAATTCAACCAGCACAAGGCGAAATGGCAGAAGCAAGTCTATCAGAGAAGATGAGTGAACAACAGATCAGTCAAGAAGATAAGACTGTAGAGATGAATTTTGCAGCAGGATGGCAAGTTGAGGCCACAGAGGAAGAAGATAGTTTGGGGAATCGGGTTGATCTACCCATTTGCAGGGAAGAAGTACATCGGAGAAGACTGCAAAAGGAGAGCTAGAAATGGGAGCAGCTAGACGAGATAATTGAGGAGATCAGAAAGATGATGATCAGATCAGTAGAAGCGATCAGAAAAGGAAAGCTAAGTAGAAGGAAGCCTACAAGAGTAGCAGAGAAGAAGAAGCATAAGCAACAACAACGAAGTAGTGGAGTGGATGGACAGCTCCAGAGAACTGTTTGGGATCCAGGTGGGTTTCAATAATGATGCTGGGAAGCTCATGAGCAGGAGCTCATGAATTTTTCACAGCAGAGGAGTATGATGCAAGAGCATCGCTCCAAGCCATCTATGCACCAACCAACCAACACATCAAGCGTGCATTCAATGAAGGAGAGAGGCCCAACCTTCTCGCTTGTTTTTCAAATTTTGAAAAATTGTATTAAATGTTGTAAGGATGTTAGAGCCAAAATCCATGGATGTGCATAGGTTTTAGATAAAGGTTGCCTTATATGGCTGTAAGGCTGATATCTAGATCTGATTCGGACTAGACAACCATTCAATGTAATTGAATGTAAATTAATGAGAGTTGGTGAGAATGGAGGGAAGAGCTTGAGGAGCCCCCTTTTGTAAAAGGATCCTTTGTATCTATAGGAGTTAGTCGGTAGAGTTAGAAGAGAAGAATAGAGAGAATAGGGAGAAGAGAAGAAGTCGTGACTCTATTGCAGTCAGAGCTTGAGCACATTTGTAAAGAGGCATTTTTATTAATACAAACAGAGAGCAGTTTTTCCTGCATTTTATTCTGTGTATGTTGATGAATGTCTTTATGTGTTTATGATATTTTGTAGATGTATGTTAGATGTGCATTTGTACGGATAGATATATTTCACTATTTGTTCAGATTTCTTTGATTCCAGGTCTGGATTCTTTGAGGCTTCATGTAAGAGGTTGCATGACAGAACACTGCGGGTTTTGTAAGCCAGTGCATAGAGTGCACTTTTGAATTATGTGGAATTTGGACAGAGCTATGCCAAGAGGGCACACCAGAGGAAGTCATTGACTCAAGGAAGAAGCCTCAAGGTTGCTGAAAACCTTGGAGGTAAGACTGTGCAGAGGAAGGCACAGAGATTTTTTTTTTGAGAATTCTATGGAAGCTTTGCCAGGAGGGAATTGAGCAAATGCACAAGATGCATTGAGGATAATTCTATTTCGAGTTCGACAAGAAGATAGAGTCACTGAAGATTCTATAGAATTTATTCCAGGAGGGCGTCGAGCGAGTGAAAGGAGTGCACCAAGAAGAGCTCTCTTTTTCGAAGTTATGAGATAAGGGAAGTTTCATAGGGAAGACACTCACAGGGTTGTTGAATACCCTGTAGGATCTGCAAGGTGTGCATGGAGTAGAAGGACGCCAAGAGGGAGTGAGGAATTTATTTCCAAGAAATGACCTCGAATCTGAGTTATTCGAAATCTCAACAACACAAGGAGTGTGCAAGAGTGGACTTGTTCTAAGCCCATAAGCTCAGAAGAGAAAGAACAAGAAGAACGTGCATAGAGAAAACCTTTTGAGGTTTTTGAGTTGAAAAAGCTCAGGAGGGGAAGCATTTCTATAATACAAATGAGACCTAAAGAAAATGGGCTCGCAAGAGGAAGATTCGAAGGTCGAGACCTTCGATACCTAGAAAATCTTCTAAGTCAAAAAAGCTAAGAAAACTCAAGAGGAAGAGAAACAGTAGTCGTTGGATCGGTACTGAGAGGAGAAGATCTGGACCGTTGAGTCTATGTCCAGTAAAATAGAAGAGTGCCCAGGAGATTAGATCTGGGCCATTAGATCTAGTGCAAGGGACTGATAGTCGTCTGATCCGAAAGAAGGTGCGTGAGGTTTAATCCATGGGAAGCTACACAGAAGGGTAGAATGGAGGGAAGAAACTTTGAGGGAGAAGTGCCAAGTTTTCGTGAGCCGTCGTATCCAAAAAAGGTGCATGAGGTTTAAACCTCGTAATAGTATAAGGAAGAGGACTTGTCAAGTCTCGAAGCATCAGGACCATCCATTTTGGAGGACAGGTGGCAGAGATCTGGATTATCTCACGAATTCGGGTATCATGAGCGGGGAGGCAGAGTTCTTTGCGCTTCAAACCCATGAGTCGCGAGATCGCAATTTGATCTAAACTGTCGATCGAGGAGGAAGGAGAGCTGTGAGATTTGGTGAACTTGCTACATCATGTATCAGGGTTTCAGAGGGTGAAGGATTTGCACCTTGATTGCTAAAGTCGCGAAGTGCCAAGCGTCGAGGGTTCGTGTGAATACATGACACATCCATCAAGTGGGGACCGTGTGGTTGATAGGTGGCGTAAAAACAAGCACCTAGAGAAAGGTGGAAGTGGGTGACAGGTGGTGGACACATGTCACTTGGGAAGGAATCAACCCATCACTGACTTATCATGCATCGAGGGTTCGCAAAGAAGGAGCACGAGGGTTCAACACTCCAATTCGTGAAGTCGCGAGTTGCGAGTAGTGCTAGTGTTCAACCTAGCTTACGGTTATATGTGTGGAAGGAGCTAGCAAGGAGGAGCCATACCCGTATCGCATTCTCGGGTATCTCCATTTGGAGAAAGAGGAGTTGAGTGTCTTCTACTCACAAACTTGCGAGATCACGAGTCATGAAAGGAACTTGCGCTAAGGCCTGGTTGTGGTTGCATGGAGATGAAGGTGCGCACTTGGTGTTAAGTTGCGCAGGGCAAGTTTTCATAAAGGACTTGTGGATCAGATTCGTTGAAGGTTCTAGTAGGGAACTATAGGAGCTGCTTCGGCTCGAGGGGAATTTAGAACGAGCCTGTGAGCAGATCTCGACCAGAGAGGGTCAGGGGTCTACGCCAATGGAGCTCATAGTTCCCACGCAAGGAGTGCGAAGGCCAAACCGATACAGGTTTAGAATCTCAAGAGAGATTGTGTAAGTTTACACAGAGTGAGCGTAAGGAGTGTGCCTATACTCATAGGAGTATAAAATCTCATAGGGGAGACCAGTGCAAACAGTGCATGGGGTCAACACTTTGTTAAGTGTTGGAGATCTCAGAGGAGAGATAGCGCAAGGAGTGTGCAAGAGACTTATTTAAGTCCCAAGATTAAGAGGGAAGCACAAAGGTTGTGCAAAGGTCTGAGTCTTTTGAGAGAATAATTCCCCAAAAGAGGAGAAATATTTTTGTTTAAGAGTGATCGTATGAGATATTTTTGGGAGGTATAATAATCCCTCACAGCCGTTGTATTCAAGAGATGAAGCATGGGCGTTAAACCCCCAAGTCCTTCAGACTTTGCTACTCCGATAATTTTTAAGTGTTTGTTGTAAAGGAGGAAACAATCTTGAAGCCAGAAGCCCTGGAGTGAATCTACACCATATATCATTGGGAGAAGTCTGAGCCATCAGATCCTTGAGTGGTTCAGTGATTCAACACTTTGGGAGAAATCGGTTGTTGTTGTGCATAGTGGAGAATTCCCTGAATTCCCAAATCCTGGAGTCAATACTGGATGTTCATTGTTGGGTACACATGGACCATGGATATCCACCCTTCTACAATTCGGCATTCAAAAATTCAGTAGAAGTTGCTAGTGGAGGTTGGAAAAATCTTGAAGCTTCGAGTTCCTGAGTGGATCACAATCGTTGGCTATTGGAGGAGTGTGAGTCGTAGATCGCTAGTTTGGAATTCGGTAATTCAAAGGTATTGCACGTTGGAGTCATAGGAAGTCCTGAAGCCTGGAGTCCCATATTTATCTCCGTCGTAGATTAAGGGGAGAAATGTGGACCATCGATCTTTGGACTCATTCGAGAGTTCGCTAGTTCAACGATTCAGGATATTTTAAGTGTATAGTGGGAAGATATTCCAAATCCCGAAGCTCTGGAGCATCGAAGTTTCACTTTCAAAACTTAAGCCCCAAGTACCAGGCTTGAGGTCACATGAAGACTCTGCTGGAGTAAAAAGCCCTCGCAAACCCTAATTTTCGTGCAAGAAAGGAAGAAAAGGCCTGTGGTGACCCAAGAGACGTTGATGGGTGTTCTATATGCACTAAAAACCCTGAATTAAATTTTAAACCCAGGGTAAGTAAACTTAGAGTTGTAGCACTATATGTGCCAAGGCAGAAAGGCTAGAGGTAGTATAGTCTAACTCAGGAAATGGGATATTTGAGAGATAATCTAGTAAAACAAAGATTATCAATGATCAAACCCTATCAATAAACTTAAAATATTTACCCTAAGTAAATTTTAAACAATGGATCGATGGATTGTCCTAAGAAAGCAAATGAAAACCCTACTTTGAACAATTTAACTTAATCAATCTAATGAGCAAAAACAAACCATCGATTTAATCTATGCAACTTAAAGAACAATAGAAATAGTAAACTAATCTAATCAATCTATTGAAAATCAATGAGCAACAACAAGTAAGAAAATAAACAAGCAAGCAACTCCCCTATTAAAAATTATGCCGCAAGTAAACTAATCAAAACTACTTAACAAGTAACTAATCAAACTATTAAGCAAGTGAACTCTATTCTTCAGATAAAGCTCATAATTACTTCTAATCTTCAAAGGGAAATATTAACCTACTGAATTAAAAGCATTATGACAAAATTCAAGGATTAATTAACAACTACTCTTAATCTACAATAACAAGAAACCTCAAATATAATGATGATGATTATGTCTTCTATGTCTTATGACATCACGATGGCATCTAACGATTAATAATAACTCAAGAGGAATAAGTTCAATATTAACTTATATAGAAAAATGAAAGGTATGTATCAATCAATCTAACCAGAGCTTAGCCATTATAGAAGAGATATCAATTATCCTGAAAATCCATGTGATCTTTTAATTTATGCATTAATCATCAACAATAAAGAAAACACTATTCTATTGAATTCAAATGCACTCCTATGCTAGTAAGCAAATTCACACTATTAGAGATTTATAACTAAAAACTAGACTCAAAATCAAACTTTGAATTAAAATTGCAATCTAGATCTAGAATGGAAATTGCATGAAGTAAACTAAACTAATCCTACTATTAACAATTCAAATTGCAAATTGAAATACTCATAAAAACATAATTCAAATCCTACTTCTATCTTAGCATACTACAAGAAATTTAATAAGAAAACTAACTGAGCAAACTATATAATCAAACGAAGAATCAAAATCAAAATTAGCAACTATTCATTCATTGAAACTTTGCCAAAGGAACTCTATGTTTTGCATTAAATCAATACTTTGTTCTAGCTATTCTACTTCAATTTTCAGAAATTCAAACTAGCATTTAATCACACAACACAATTAGTAGCTAAGCTTGCAAGCTCTTGACTAATTAATTAAAAAGACATGGCATATTAACATTATCCTTCACAATCAACCCACACCACTGGTGGGCCCCCCAACATGTCATGGTTACTCCTCAATAGCAAATCACGAGCTCAAGCAACATGATTTTGGCATTTTAAATTAAAAACATAGTTTTACACAAGTTTATGGAAATGTCTCGAATTACACAGCTAAAACAATGCTAGATTCACAATTTTGAACTTCTCCTAATAACTATTTGTTTGACCACTGTTGTGGTGTTTATAATAGTTACAATTCGAGAGGTCGACCACTGGAAGGGTCGACCTCCTCTAAAAACAACAAATTACATTAAATGCATTTTAATTGTTGAAGGCTTCTAGAAACCAAAAGAGCCACTCAACGCTCAACATAACAACCCAATCCAAGATATCAAGATCTCAGTAGCTGGAGGCCATGAGCATGAGAAAGACCCATGTAGTTGATTCTCCCATCACAGGCCGCCGATATAACAACCACCAACTCGCCAACGGTTTTAGTGCTGGATGGAGTGTCGAATGGAGTACCGGATTCCGAATTGAAAACCACGAACGAATCTCAATCCATTCATAATTTTAGTAAACGACCAATGTGGGACCTAATTGGGCATATTACGCACAAAACCCATGTGTCAGATTTTTTTGATTCCACTTCATCTTCCCAAATATTAATCTTGAAGTTCGATGCCTGTAATATTTTCGGATGGAGGATCGTATCACAAATTTTCCCTGTTGCAAGAAAAAAATGCATTATATCTTCATAAACATCGAGCTGAACTAAATTTATCACAAAACCATTACACAAACTATAATTACATACCTTGTGTAAATTCATGGTGAATTGATATATAAAGATTTGAGAATATCTTCAAAATGGCTAAATGAGAGCATAACATATATAATATCGCATGAAAAAATGATTTGATCATCGCAATAAAATAGTCATAATGTGAACCCAACATTACCCCCACGTCTAAGGATTTGTAGGTCCCACTGCAAACAAAAATGAATTGCCCCATACGAATAAACTTGCTGAGAAGGATTAGCTTTAGAAGCTTCTCCCTCCTGTCCTAAGGATTTTGTCTTGTGCCTCTTATGATGTTTCAATCATGCCCTGAGGTTGTGATTGGTATTGGTCATTTTATCAACCAATCGTTGGAGAGAATTCACCTTTTCTCTTAGGATTTGCATTGTCATGGTGAAGATGCTTATCCAAAGTCTTCCTCTCTTCCAATTGTTGCAGCAGCTGAACATTTTCTTGTTGTATCTTTTCAATGGGTGGAGTATGATCAGATATCTCAGATGAGGGCTTGGATCCCTTGAAATATGTAGAAAGTCTATCAGTTTTTGGATCTGGGGTAGGCATCTGTGAGGTAGGAGTAACAAGGGGTTTATGAGGAGAAGTAGGTTCATATTTTGTCTCTCTATGAGGATCCATTTCTTTTGCAGACACTTCCCTAAGTCTTTTATGAGGGCTTTCGAGATCAGAGGATACTTGGATAGGGTCTGAAGTTCTTGGGATCTTTTCATAAGGCTTTCCTGTTGTATTCCGAGCACTATTTTGAAAAGATCATCTCTTGAATTTATTATCTCCTCTCCTATTTGTGGGGACTACAGGGAAGTCTTCTTGAATGACCTCTTGTAATGTTTTAGGTGTAGGATCAATAGATGTTGAGGGCTTTGGAGGATTATCAATAGGCTTCTCAGTCTTCTTTCCCGATGAAACTGCAGGGGTATCAACAAGTTCCTTGGTCTTGTTATTTTGTTCCGAAAAAAAGATAGCTTGAGCAGGAGGGTTTGGAGTCTTCATAGAATGGGGTTTGGATGGAGTAACAATCCCTTGATCAAGTGTTTTCTTGCTAGTCTTGATTGTAAGATGAGGGTTTGAAAATTGGTAAATGAACTCATCCCATGTTTTCCCCTATTTTTTCAACTCGGCTATAACAAGTAGTTTGATGAGGCCATGGTGGAATAGGCTGTGGGATTGGTTGAATTCTTCCGTACTTGGGAATAAATCTTCTCAAGACTTTTTAAGAAGTAAAAAAGGAAATTCAATGGCTTATTGAATTGAAAATGAGATAATAATCGAAAGTGGCAGGCTTTAAAAACAAAATATCTACCTTCACAAGTGATCACACTCCATATGGTATTCCTATGCGAAATGAAATTTGTTCATCCTGTAATGGATGTTTTATCCATAACACTCAGTCTAAAAATGATTTTGACAGTCACAGTGAATAGGAGCAGAGACAGGATAAAAGTGTTCTTGTTTTTTCCATCGTACTCACACAACCGTTCTTTTATCTCGCATAAGGCATGTAATCTCAACTCTATAATGAACAGTCTGTAATGACAATAAACTAGTTAAGTGGTTTGTTAAGGAAATGTACAACAGTTTATAACACACAGGGAATATTTAGCATTTCAAAAAAACAAAATAACTGTTGATGTAATAGCATGTATCATGAAAACAATACACTATTTTTTTTACAAAGATTTCTACTTCTTGTAGGCAGTGTTATCATTTGTTAACTCATGAAACCCCTCCCCTACACCTAAGTATTGTGACACCTCACAATAAAAAATATAGGAAACCAATCAATTCTCTCAATAGCTGAATGTTTACATCTTTTTAAGTGTAGAGATAAATTTCACATATCAGTCTGACGCGACAGTTAGAATATGGCCCCACCTATAGGATAGAACATCCTATATATAGTTAAGAAGAGGTAGGCGAGAGAGTTTCGAGATAGTCTCAAATTTAGTTCCCAATGGGAAATTTATGGAATTCATTAACTTATCTTAACCATACATACTTCATGTCAACTTTGTCTACAAGTAATACCATACATCAGGACAAGTTTAAATTTCTTATTTATTTTTTTGTCAGATTATCATCCTCGCTAGGTAGAATGCCCCGCTGCCAGCAAGCCTACTCAGTACTCTGATGGGTTTACCTAGTCACACCACAAGCCGATACTCGCTGCCAACAGACCTGTTCATTATCCCGACGGGTTAGCCTCTTACACCCTAAAAGACTGGCCCTCCATCTTTTAATATTTTAGTATAAGATTGCTTTGTGGAAGAAGATGGGGGAACAAATCTGAAAACAACTTATTTATTTTTTCAATTAGGATGGTATTTATGTTAGATTATGAATTTCTGTTATATATTCCTTAGTGATTGATCTGATGTAAGGGATACTTAAGATGACGTAGCCTATCTAAAGATATGATATAATCAAACATTTTTAGTGTGTAGTGGATGGTACCATTGGGAAAAATAGAAAGGTATCTTTAGGCTCAACTCACTTTCTTCCTTCTTCTTTTTTTTGATGTTTCCATGGATAACCACTAATCAGACCTCCTTGTTACTCTTTAATAAAAATACTTTACTCACTTGCTTAGGGTTCTTGGGGAAACTGTACAAGTGACCTCTAAAACTGACGGTTATGGTATCACTTCCTTATATAGTGGTGAAGGTTCAAGAGAAACTGCTATTTAATATGCCTTGAGAAAAAAGAAGATGAAAATCTTTGCAAAAATATGGCTAATTACAACAATTCATTATTCATTTGATGCTTAGCAGACAACAAGGTTCAAATATAGCAATATTTTGAAGAAAAATCCTTCCTTGAAATCTCCTTGAAATTGTCTACTCCTGGTGAAATAAATACCTACATAAATCTCTATAATTGTTTGTCAAAAACCACACTCTAAAATATCAAAAACTAATGAGATCAATGAGATCAAGCCACTGGAACATGTATCTCATAGTTCTTTTATTAAAAGAAAATGTAAAATGAGGCTGCATTAGACTTTAAGCTAAACTAACAACATGCAACTTTTATTTATTATCCTACCCTACCTAAAATGAAAGGAAAATCTTTATTCAAGTGTAAGAACTTTTCCAATGTAACCATATGCGAAGAAAGATAAGAAAAATACTCATATCTGCATATAAATAAGTTATTGCATTGATTACCTGGATATGAAGAACAAACCAACCTACTTGTTTTGGAATCAGAAGGTGTTGAATAAGAGAATAATATTGTGGCCTGATGACCTCTTGAAACCAAATTTCAATGTAATCTTTATGTTCATCAATCGTATTTTCTATGCTCTCCTTCATCATGCTATGAAAATCCTCTTCTTCTGGATGATTGATTTCCGAAGTGTTCGCACTTGGTAAATTTCCTAGAGGTTGAAACAAAAGAAATCGACAAAGGTAACTTTATCCAACCACTTTTAAAGCTGGGATCTAGCCCTTCCAGCTTCAAAGATGGATCTCTCTATATGATTTAGCTTTGTTTATAACTTTAGATTTTATGCTAGGTAAAGAAATAGGTAGGTTTTGTTGTCAAAGTGTTTTTTAAATTGGTTGAGACAGTATACACATCCATTGGGCTATGGAGTCTGTGTTTAAATGAATATGAAATACAACCAGAAACAATAAAGAAGACTTTCATAGGGCGAGGTAATATACTCACTGGATATTTTAGTAGCTTAAATGATGGACAGAAGAAAGATGAGAAAGATAAATTCAACTAAGAAGCAGTTAATAATTTCTTAATTGAAGACATCATAAGATAAACATTAAAATATTTAAAGTTGGAAATAGGGTATCCAAGATAAGTCCTGCAACATACGTTACTCTTAAAGATTAGTTTCAGAAAACAATATGATCACAGAGCAAGAATAACATTCAACTTAGAAAATAAACATCACCAGTGAATACACGCAAGAATCCTGTAAAAGTGCCTCCTTTTTATTAATGGTAGATCTCTTCAAAAATGTTACAGTCTGATAGCGTCAGGGTGTGAAGATCAACAACCCTTGATACTTCGAAAGGTGAAGTATTTATAATTCAAATTACAAATGTTCCTGTTGTTAACTCCCAAAATAGCACCATCATTTTGGTTGGGTTTTACGGTGGATAGCATGGCTATTGATAGTTTCCTCAACTCATTGTTAAGTCTTTTAGCTGCAAAATTTTAGATTTTGGTTTGACTTAAAAATAATTTGGAT